>JABCKS010025467.1:0-12899 GCA_018851325.1 Termitomyces sp. DKA19 | reverse complement strand
ACAGAGCCTTATAGATTCTATACCCATACTGGATAACATCTAGGAGGAGACCTAGGATGCACTGATGGTAGTGCTTCAGGGAGGGTGTGGATTGTCTGATCCCCCACTGGAAGAGGTGGATGTGACTGTGGAAAGGAGTAATGGGGTAAAGGTGGTTGACCTTTAAGAGACAGAGAGAGAGGTCCAGAGGAGGACAAAAGAGGAGGGGAGAATAGTTGAGTGAGAAAAGGTGGGACCTTTGTTAGCTAGGGATTCTTTATATATAGCATATATAGAGTCACTTGAGTCACTTGTTCTTGGCTTCTTGGCACCTTTGTTTTCTTTTTTCTCTCTTTTTTTTCTTTGGAATATTACTGTTTATTCTTGGTTCTAAGTATTAAGAGTCAAGGATGGTGTTGACCTCATACTGGGCTTCTCTGTTGACCTCAATGGCAGGAGGGGGTTTATTCCACTAGCTGGGAAAGGGTTTGGAGTTGTGTTGCTTCAGAAGTCAAATATGGAAGATAGGGTGAACTTTCTTCATTCCAGCAGGAAGGTCAAGTTGGTACATGTGGGAGGATACTTTTTGGAGGATCTTGAAGGGTCTGAGGCATTTGTGGTCAAGTTTGAGGGAGGGCCACCAAGTCTTGATGTTCCTTTAGTCAAGCCAGATGAGGGACTCTACAGGCCAGTCTGGAGTTGTGCTTTGGTAAGCATCTGCATGCTTGTGGTAGGCCTGGTTAGCAATTTTGAGTTTGTGTTTAAGATACTCCTGTAGGCTCCAGAGGTCCTAGGTGGTAGCATAGGCAGTGTGAGAAGGAATGTTACAAAGATGGTGAGCCAGGAGTTATACCCCTTGTTTGCAAAGAAAGGGAAGACTCCAATAGCCAAGTGCAGGGAATTGTTGTAAGTAAATTCAGCAAGAGGAAGTTCAGCACACTAGTCATCCTACAGGTAGTTCACATATAGCTAGAAGTACTGCTTCAGGGTCTGGTCAATGCATTTGGTCTATCCATCAGTCTCTGGATGATAGGCCATTGACAGGCTGGACTTGATGTTCAGGGCTCAGCACAGAGACTGCCAGAACTCTGAAATGAACAAAGTGCCTTGGTTAGAGATGATGTTGTTGGGCAGGCCATGTTTTATGAAGACATAAATGATGAAATATCAGGCCAAGTGCAGAGCATTGTCCATAGTATGGCAGAAGATGAAGACCACTTGTTTCATCAGTTGGCATACTATAACAAGGATCATGTTGTGTCCCTCAGACTAGACTCTAGGAGTTCAATGATGTGGTCCATAGAGATAGAGGACCCAGGGCTAGCATCCTATCAAAAAGGATTTGAGAAGTCCAAACAGTTAGTGATATAGAACCTTGGCCCAGCAACATGCCTCACAGACATAGACATACTAAGTGATATCTTTCTTGAGTCCCAGCCAGAAATATATTTGCATGATGAGTTGCAGGGTCTTCCAGATCCTTGAGTGACCTCAGAGTTTGTGATCATGATGCTACCAGAGAATCTTGAGGTATAATTTCTGGTGGTCCAAAATATAAATTGTACTGTTATGAAGGAAGAGCTAGTTGTTGAGAGAAAGGGTGAAGGCAAGGAGTTTGGAGGGGGTTTCAGAGGGGAAAGGGGGAGAGTTTTGGGAGTTATAAGAGCAGAAGTAGTCATCCAGAGACACCTGGCAGATTTGCTGGAGGAGGCCTTTTTTGTCTAACAGTAGTATGGCCCAAAGTTGCTCAGGAAGAATGATAATGTGCTAATTGAGGGTGTTCCACCTGGCCTTGAGGGATTTTCAAGGTTGGACATCAGGCCTTCAAGTCAAGCTATTGAGCTTAGCTCTGAGATAGCTGGGGTGATACTGGATGACAAAGTTGTACTCAGACAGCAGTTTGGACCATTAGGCCTTCTAGCAGCTGAGTTACTTGGTGGTCATGAAGTACTGAAGGTTGTTGTGGTCCACCTCCAGTCACATTACTCTTAGAGCTCCCACTATGGCCAATATGGTACCTGCCATCTATTCTGCTCAGCAGCTCTCTACTATAGCTTCAATTATAATTTTCCATTGGCTTATCTTCTTTGTAGCCCTTGCTAGCTGCTCCTCCAGCTCTTATAACTAAACTAGATCCAAATATTATGCCTATTTCCCTCTGGGTGCAATAAGTTTGCAATATAGGCTGAACAATATATGTTCCCCTAGACTTGCTTATAATGGCTGCTTGCTACAGAGCTCTGACTGCACCAAATCAGCAGGGTGATTTCTCTTTGTCCCTTACATCTTCAGGTGAGCTTTAAGTATCCAATGCAAAATTTGATCAGATAAAGGAGCACCTGCTTACAGCATTTGAGTTTATACAGGCCTCCTCTACACTGGTATAGATGATCTGGCACTGTCTTAAAGTAGGTCCAAAGGGATTCATTGGGGGCCCTATTGCTCATGCAATTGCCAATTGTTTTCAGATTCACTATGAGCACTTACACTACCATTAGGACTTAAGGGAAAACTTTCTCATTTACTGAGCTTATGATATCTACATACAACATGCATACCTGCAGGCACAAGGAAACCTATAAGTTGATGGTTGGCACAAGCTTATTTTTGAAAAGAAATTCAACTAGCACATATAGGACTGCATACATCAATTCATGGGTCTACAGTCTAATCTACTCTGAAATGATGCAGCATCTCCTACATCACACTCTCCATTACCTCCTATGACAGTCCCTCACTCTATATCTCATTTAACTCAGCATTTTTGAGACCAGAAAACATTGTTGACTCAAGGTCATAAGACTTCCACAACCTTCCATGGGGTCAGATGTTGCTCTTACTCAAGTAATGGATGGAACACAAAACCACCTCACTGCATGGTCTGTGGAGACTATGACCACCACTTCTCCTTCTGTAATAAGCCTGAGCATATCTTGCAAAAATCTGATGGATGCTTCGCTGACTCCAAAGGCAATACAGACTGCTTCAGTTTTAATGAACCAAATTCCTGCTCCATAACTGACTGTTCACACCATCATGCCTGCTCCTTATATGGAGATGGACACCACTCTGCTTAAAACTGCATTGTGTAGTAAGTACTTTTCAATTACTACTCCCCTCATTGTTGATCAATGGATCTTTACTTTATATGACACCAATGCCCTTGATTGTTTCTCTCATATTATTCACAGCCTTCAATTCAGCTTCTCCTCAGGTCTCAAATGTTTTTCCATAGATTCTACCTTTAGTCTGCCTAATCACTACTGCAATACCTTACACCATCAATTCATTATTGAAAAATATCAGAAAGAATGCTTACTTGGACATGTTTCTGAGGAATTCCCTCCTGATCTTGCTGAAACTCTCTTTGGGCCCTATCATACTGCTCCCCTGAATGTGATTGAGTGAATGCCAGGAAAGATGTGGATTACAGTTGACTACTCATTTCCTTAGAATAACCCACTTATTTCATCAGTAAATTCACAAATTCACACCAAGCACTGTCAATGTAATTGAGGTACCTTCTCTGCCTGCTGCATCTTAGTTGTAGATGCTCCTCCAGGCACTCAAGTGGCAGTCTTCAATGTTGAATTGGCATTTTGCATTATACCTACTAAAGTGGCTGATTGTCAGTTCACTGCCCTCTGCATTAATGATAAGATTACCTTTGACCACAGGTCAAACTTTAGAATTTCCTCTGCTCCAGGCATATTTGAGTTGGTGGCCAACACCATTGTGTATATATACTTGATCAGAGGTATTGAGGCACTCCTGAAGTGGGTTGATGATTTCATTTTCTTCTGATACCTGCATCTGCATGATGATGGTTTGACTTTCTACCACTATTTAGAAGATCTCATATAGAATATTGCCAAAGAATTGAGATAGTTTTGGGCTCTGGGAAGATTTGTTCCCTTCTCTTCTTCATTTACATATATCAGCTTTCATTGGTCATTAAAGGACAAAACTGTCTCTCTTCCCTTGTCAAAGCAAGAGAAGTATCTGAATAAACTTTTGGATTGGACACTTGGCTCATTTGTTAACTTGCAAATGACAGAATTGGTCATTGGCACTTTAAATCACATCATTCTGGTGGTTCCTTCAGGGCAATCTCATCTGCCTAGCTTATACAAATTCTGCTTAGGCTTTGGCAGCAATTTGGCCCCTTGGATCAAACACAGACTTACAACTGCAGTTATGGAGGATATTGAATGGTGGAGGGACATCTTACAATCTTTGTGTTCCTTACACATCTTCAAACCTCCTACTCCACTTGACATCACCCTACATGTTAATGCCTCTACTTCATGGGGGATAGGTTTTCATTAGTAATAGGGCCTAGAAGTTATTACCAGAATGGAAGTCTATTGAGCATCATATTAGTTGGGTGGAAATGGTGGTGATTGATCTAGCAATCCAGACCCTCATTGCAGCAAAATTCTGAAACTGTCACATTGTCATTTGTTCTGACAATGCAGATTGCATAGGTGCATTACAGGCTGGTTGATCATGAAATTCTGCCTCAACTTTCATTCTGCAGAACATAGTATCAAACTTTCAGATGAATTTGCTTTGGATTACAACATTCTGGATTGCTACTACCATGAATCTCACAGACACACCATCAAGAGGCATTTTTCCATCTCAAAAACTGCTGTACCCATATCCACCAGTGATACCTGTCTACTTAAAATCCTTCATCTCACCAAGTGTCTTGTACTCCAGTTTGCCTCCCACATAGTCACCAAGCCTCCTTTTGCTGCACATCACCTTACTTTCATGTAAATTGTTGTCAATACACCAGTTCATTGTTCATATAAGATAATCAATACATGCCACTTGATTGGCATGATAATTACATTACATTCCTACAATGTCCTTGTTAGATGCAGTCACATCATTCATCATATTGAATCTTACTCCTTTGCACATAGTTTTGTGTTGCATGTCAGCCACAATCATGTTCACTCTGGACACCTGCATAGAAGACACCATTAAGTCACTTGCAGTTCAATTTATCTCAAGCTTTTTGCATTCTGAGCCTACCTCTATTCCTACAACATATATCATGCCCCCTCCACAAGGTATCAGGAACTGCCATTGTATTGAGCATACAGTTCACCCCTACAGAACACACCAAACTAAGGAAGTTACTCTAGCCATTTGAAACACTTGGAAATCATCTACATGGAAGAAATACACTGGAGCCATGAAACAATTCCTGGATTATTGCTTCATGAATGCTATAAGTCCTAATAAGAGCTTACTGGCTTCTGAGTCATTACTATGCGAGTATGCCACATCTTTCTCTGGTTGTATCACAGGTAAGATAGTTTTGGCAAAATGCAATGCCATCTGAGCCTGGCACATCAAAAATGATTACACCTATCATGGAGGAATACAGCTGGGATATGTGATCAAAGGTATCAAGAATCATTGACCACTATTGTCTTATTGCTTAAAATGACCTCCTGTTATGAAAGACATGCTCTTATGTCTTGAGAGATGCATTGACTGGTCATTGCCATTGGACCACTGTGTCTGTTTTGTTGCATTGGCCTGTTTCTGGGCATAGATCCATCTGGAAGAACTTGTACCTGTTTCCACTATGAATCTAGACACTTCTCTATATCCCACCTGGAGCAACATCTTTCCTCCATCTACATCTGCAGGTTCTTGCACCCTCCACCTTCCAAACACAAAGATGGGGGGCCACAGAGGTGAGGACGTCATCCTTGCCAGGCAAGAATACATTGATCCAATAAATGCTTTGGCATTACATCAATTTTTCCACATCATCACAACACATCATTACCTTTTGTAATGGCTCCGGATTGTTCTCAACTCTCACTCAGCATACATTTCTTGCACAAATAAATGCATGTTTAAATTTCAACAACTTCCCAATTGTCACCAGACATTGTTTCAGAATAGGTGGAACAACTCATCTACTCTTAGCAGGCATTCCACCTGACATAGTCAAGATTCTTGGATAGTGGACTTCCAATGTCTTTCTTCGATACTGGCATCATATTGAACTCATCACACCACTTTACATGGAATTCCTGATGCCTCTTCTCCAAAGGGCAGGTATACTTCGACCCGCTCCAGTGGGGGTTATCAGCTCCAATGATACGTGTTAGTCTACGATTTGGGTCCCCTATTCACCAGGGCCGCACCCCCTCAGGTTCGCGTTTCGGAACGTGAGTCCAATGCCCAATCTAACTGTGAGTATCTCACTGGAGATTATGTATGACTATTGGATATTTCGTTTTATTTGTGTCGCGAATGAAAGCTGGCTTGAAATGACAGTCCACAGAATGGAGGCACGGGCATGCGTTTCAAGCTGTGAGTCGTGATCACATGTTTCCGGTCTCCTTACTTTCAAACTATCACCTCATTGTACCTATACGCCTTCCTCGAAACTTTCTCTTACCCGCCCACCCACTCCGATTTCAACACTACTCCGATTTTAACACATTCACCGTTATTCTTTCAACACATTCACCACTACTCGCCTTCATTCTAGTCGAATCATACATTCGCACATACAGTATATACCATACACATTCTTTTGATACATACATTATTTCCAACGAGATATTCTCAGTCGCGTCATCAGCGGGTCCCCTATTCGCCGATGCCGCACCCCCTCAGGTTCGCGTTTCGGAACGCGGGTCCGATGCCCAATCTAACTGAGAGTATCTTACTGGAGATCATGTACGACTATTGGATATTTCGTTTTATTTGTGTCGTGAACGAAAGCTGGCTTGAAACTCCTCTATATCTCCTCTAATCAAGGTTCACTCCAATACATGTCACCAGTATGCAATCGGTCGATCGACTACCACTTTCGATTGCCCAATACGAGCATTGTAAGAGAGTCTTGAACAATGTGTCCTGACATTAGCCTTGACGCTGTAAGCGATATGCTTACAGTGACAAGGAGTTGGTGGGAGAATATGGCACAGGCACAGATGGCGAAAGGAGCACAGTTTGAGCAACTATCCTGGTCTTGGGCTCTTGCCGTACATCGTTTTTTCAGTTAGGTATGGCTCTAATCCAAATGTGTTGGATGTACCTAAATATACATATATGGCTTCTCGCATCTACCAGTGACTACTTTATTGCTCGAGTTTTGTTCGGGTCAATCGTCTCCCTTATGCAAAGTATGCCAAATGACACCTTGATTACTATATATTTTTCTACTCTGTGAGCAGTACATTCACGTAAGTATACCCGTGACAATCCAAGTGTCATACATAGATATTCAAAATGAATTCTTTTCAGTTTTTTCCGAGTTTGTCCAAAACTACGCGAACACACGTGGGACGTTTTTGGAAACTCGCCGTTATCCGCTGTAATCCGGATGACCTCATGTTCGCTTGTTCCTCTGTGCTTTCTTCCTATTGGTATGATGTCCACGCGACAATCATTCCATCTACTTCTCGTCACTTGGCGCAAGACAAGCCTTAGAGTATTCTTTGGTTCTCGAACTCATGTCTTATTGTAGCGTGTGACAACATGGCCTTTATCTCTGGACCTTCCATTGCTTGAACCTTGCGGAACAGTCGCCTTCTCTACTTCTCGTATTATGGCCGCAACATCT
Organism: Termitomyces sp. DKA19; assembly: GCA_018851325.1. NCBI lineage: Eukaryota > Fungi > Basidiomycota > Agaricomycetes > Agaricales > Lyophyllaceae > Termitomyces > Termitomyces sp. DKA19. The sequence continues at coordinate 5,311 of JABCKS010025467.1, read as the reverse complement.
CGTTCCTCTCGCCTGGATCAATAGAGGTTTTGTTTTTCCGAAGACCAGTGACCACCAGTCCATGTGTCCTCATCTGTCCAAATTGTTGACTACCCATGATATAGTGTTTGTTCAGAGTATAAAGACTCTACCTCGAATGGAAGCCATGTCCACGGTGCAACTTTTGTTACACCGCTAACCCAGGAATACCTCGGTGCTTCTGTCTGTCCATATGGCCTCGTTCAATTCACTGTTGACTTTCGCTGTCTCTGCTTTGTTCTATATTCAAGCCGTTGTGTCTACAGTAATCAATGCGACGAGATACGACACCCTTGGCAACGAGGCTCGAGAGATTCTATCTCGTGCTACGCCTGCCCCTCCCCACTGGGTCATATACTGGGATAGGTGGACGGGGGCTATCGGTCCACCAGACGTCTCTGTAATTTCGGTAGGTGTCGTCCCTCTCTTGCATACAGTAATAAGCCCATTTTCTTCTGTTCTAGGGATTCAATGTCTTGTGGGTCACTGTGCAATTTATCATCTCCACCTATAGACCGACGATGTCTCTATTCCAGCTCACTTTCTTTCCTTCTCATTGAAGGCGCTTTCGATCAGGTACTGGTTTGTTTGATGTCTTTGGAACGATGTCTGGATATTTGTTCTAGGCCGAGGAATGGACGACTCTTACAGATGCTCAAAGGACGACCATCAAGTCTCAATATGCAGCAGCTGGCATCAAATTGATTGTGTCCGTCTTTGGCGCGACGGACGCTCCAACAAGTACAGGTGCCGACCCTATCGAAACAGCAAATACCTTCTCAGCTTGGGTAAAGCAATATAATCTTGATGGTGTCGATGTTGATTATGAGGTAAGGCATCTCTATCTAAATCTTTGACATCTAATTGTCATTTCAATCCAGGATTTCAACGCTTTTGATGGCGGGCAAGCCGAGGTAAGATTTCAAAGGTCGCTCTAACTGCTTCAATTTGATGATATTTTCAGGCTTGGCTGATTACCTTCACCACTCAACTCCGTGCCCAACTCCCTTCGGGATCCTACATTATCACGCATGCTCGTCAGTGTGGAGATTTTGTTACCTATGCCTTGGACTCACCTATGTTCATTTGCTAGCCGTTGCTCCGTGGTATCTCAACTTGATAGATCGCATTTTCAACGGGTTCTGATATGTTTCGAAGGTTCTCGCCCACTATGTGGCCTGGTGGTGGATATCTGAAAGTCCACTCGTCAGTTGGCAGTCTGATCGACTGGTATAATGTTCAGTTCTACAACCGTACGCATTCTCCGACTGGTAGCTGCTCCTTTCCCCCGAAGCTTGCTGACGTTATGGCTCAAAGAGGGCACATCCGAGTACACAACCTGTTCTGGACTGTTGACTACCTCTTCGGGTACATGGCCTGAATCCGCGCTTTTCCAGATTGCAGCAAACGGAGTTCCGCTGTCTAAGCTCGTCATTGGAAAGCCCGCTACGGCCAGTGACGCCAACAATGGCTTCATGTCTACCTCAACCCTCGCATCATGCCTCGCGACCGCTAAAACTGAGGGCTGGAGTAAGTCCCCTTCAAAAGACTGACCCATGACTGACCTATGTTTGCTAATTGGCGACTGTTTTCAGACGGTGGTGTCATGGTCTGGCAGGTGATGTTTTTTGCTCCGACCATTGAGAGTACGGTGTTTATATGAAATTTTAGTATCCCGACGCAGCTGCCTCATGGATTGCCGCCGTCCGCTCATCATCATGGCCTGTCTAATAATAGTCGGGCCCATCAGTGAGCATTAGACTTCTAACTATGTAATTCTACAAGTCAGATGCTATGTTTTCACACGTTTATGGGTCCCAAAATATAATAAGATTTCACAATAAAACCGAGTGACCTAAGTAGCTTATATTTAGTTCTCTGAGAAATTGGATAGCCCGCGACGGAATACCGGCCCGGAATGCGAGGTGATCTCGATGGATATAATTTTTGAAGTTGCCTTTGACGGTCGTGGTCGCTACGACTCAGATGCAAGCTTCGTCCACCGTCTTACTTTTGGCCGGTAAACAGAAGAAATCTGCATACCACCGAATCCATGACAAACTTAAACAAAAAAAAACTCGCCCTTCCCCCACATGGGTCGATGTGAGCGACAAGGATAGACCAAGAAAAACGCCTCTGAAGGCCATACTTAATGGCATTCAGCTCTCTCAGGCTGCACACCATCTTAAGAGCCACTCTTTTGGCTCTGGCGATATCTCTACGCCAGGACCCAGTCATCATCTGGGCGCCGCGCACCTCGAGGAACAGCGAAAGCAGCTTCCTATAACTAAGGGTCAGTTCGTTCAAGTCGATTCGTGTGGTCCATAATGTCGACATTCATCTAGGAAGAGATGCTCTGATACAAGAGATACAAAACAACGATGTCACAGTTCTACTCGGCGAGACAGGGTCTGGGAAAACTACTCGTAATCTGCATTGACGCGTTTACTTGCTCTCAGCTGACCCTTGAGTTTTAGAGGTGCCACAGTATATCCTTGAATCCGGAATTGCTGGCAAAGGCAAAATTGCAGTCACACAACCGCGAAGAGTTGCCGCGACATCTCTCGCAGAACGCGTAGCGGCGGAGAAAAACACGCGAGTTGGAGAGCTGGTGGGCTACTCTGTACGATTCGACGAGCGCTTCAGTCGGGAAACTCGCGTCAAATACATGACGGACGGCATGATTGTTCGGGAGCTCCTGTCAGATCCAATGCTCAGCCAGTATAGTGTTATCATCGTAGATGAAGCACATGAACGGACACTTCGAACAGACCTGCTCATCGCCAATCTGAAGACAATACAGAAGGAAAGGAATGGTTTGGTAGAAGGCAGTCGCAAAGGGAAGGAGAACGCGAACAAATTGAACCCACTCAAAATTGTGATTATGAGTGCTACCCTTGACGCAGAGAAGTTCAGTCGATTCTTTGACAAGTATATCTATTCCTTGTCCTGCCCCTTCTTTATGCTAAGATTGTCTATCTAGCGCAAAAATTTTATACGTCAAAGGACGACAACATCCAGTCAGAATATACCATGCTTCTAAAGGGCAGACGGACTACATCGAGTCAGCTATGCGAACGTTCTTCCAAATCCACACAGATCAACCTGCAGGCGATGTTCTGATATTTCTGCCAGGTGTGTCATCACTTTTTCAGTCAAACTGGATGCTTAAGGTCTAGGACAGGCCAGGAGGACATAGAAAGCCTCGAAAAATCGATACGACTTTTTTCTAACCAACTGCCCACGGATGAGAAGGAGGTATGCGATTTGTCTCGTAGCCGAAGATCAAGATTTCAACTTTCGACCTTACTGCAATATAGGTTCTCATATGTCCCATGTATGCCGCTCAAGCTCCCGGTCAAAATGCCAAGGTCTTTACTCCGACGCCACCGAACACAAGAAAATGTATCTTATCAACCAATATTGCGGAAACGTCCATCACAATACCTGGAGTCAAGTATGTTATTGATACCGGGATGTGTAAGGAAAAGCAATACTTGGCGAAAAAGACGGGTGGAGGTATTGACTTCCGACCACTGGCGCAACGATGATAAATTAAATCCTCCTAGGTTTCGACACGCTTTTAACAAAAGCAATCACAAAATCATCTGCAATGCAGCGCGCTGGTCGTGCAGGACGTGAGGTAATTCATAGCTCATATCTTTACGAAATCTCTTTTCCAACAATGGTTTCCAGGGAACAGGTGTTTGTTTCAGACTATACACAGAAGATGCTTTCAAGAAGATGGAACTGGCGCCTGAACCGGAAATCATGCGTTGCAGCTTGACATCCAGTATTCTTCAGCTCAAATGTCTCAACCAGGATCTCGAAGCCCTTGATCTAATGGACATGCCCGACATCGAGTCCAGTGAGTTTTATACCTCCTTGTTTTATCATAGACTAACGTGCACACAGTCGCTTCAGCCCTCCGAACTTTGTGGTTGCTTGACGGAATCAATTCAAACCGAGAGTTGACACCCCTTGGTCGTAAAATGGCTCTCTTCCCTCTTGAGCCTGTCCACGCTCGCTCGATTATCGCTGCCGGCGAGCACGGCTGTACTTCAGAAGTCTTGGATATCATCTCCATCCTTTCTGCCTCCTCAAAGCTCTTTATAGACATTACGGAACAGCGCGAACTAGCAACGGAGGCCCGACGCAAGTTTCGTCACACTGCAGGCGACCATCTCACCATCCTCAATGCTGTGCGGTCTTACGAAGAGATCTCAGCGGAAAATGTAAGCAAGGCCGTTCGACGCGATTGGTGTCGAAAACATTTCATCAATGAGCGAACCATTCTCGAGGCTACAGACATCAGAAAACAGCTCAGACATACATGTGACCGGCTCAAGATCGACTGGAAAATGTCATGTGGAGAAAAAGATGATCTCGTAGTGCGAAGCCTGGCATTTGGTTTAGCTCAGAATTCCGCCTTCCTACAGCCGGATGGTTCATACAAACAGACAATGGGTCAGACGGTACGTCAATTGTAGACTCTGGCTCTTCCTGCAGCTTATTTTAAAAAAATCAGATTGTTAAGATACATCCTAGTTCTGTCTTATGCGAAAAAAAGGTCCCCGCAATCATCTTCGATGAGTTGGTATGTTCTGTGACGTATTCTTACTTCAAGGTCATGCTTTAGCTGATGACACAGGTTTTCACGAACCGACCTTACGCGCGTGGGGTCTCCTCTGTTCCGAAGAGTGTATTTGCAAGCATAGGGGCGCTGAACCGTAGAATGGGTAACAGCGTTGACTAGTTCCAGTGTTGGCTACTTTTGTTTTGATATCATTCGCTAGAATTGTGGAGAAAAGTAGCTTGGATTGAAGCATAATTTTCCAGACTATCAAGCAAGATAACTGACAATTATTTTGCAAGTTTGTATTTAAGCGTTTCAATGATGACACAGTGCTCCAAAGAAGAAGAATGCAGGCTATAGACACCCACAAGCAGCCAAACAAACATTATAGTATTGGTAATGTTGTCTTGGTAGACTCTGCACAAAACTAAGCTTTAGCATCTGGTTGCTCATTGTGAAAAACTTTATCAACCAGGACCACAAGGACAGAGGTAAGCTTGAGCATCGGGAGGGTAGAGATGAGCATGTCTGCTATCTCATGTTGGTAACGTGTAAGAACCTGACAGGCTTTGCCACAGGCGCCAATTCCTTAGTAAGCATACTGATATCCATATTTGGCCCCAGAGCCACACGATAAAGAGTACTAACTAGGTGTTATGACCATGCCTTCAGCATGAATGCTTAGTCTTACACTGAGTTTTATATATATATATATAT
>JABCKS010025466.1:3577-14833 GCA_018851325.1 Termitomyces sp. DKA19 | reverse complement strand
CTTCCATCGCATTTATTCATTGATTCTCTCTTCATGCATCACAATCCTGCCAGAATCTGTTTTTCGGAGAAGGAACAAGGCATTTACGCAATGTACAAGTCAGGAATTACATCAAGTTCTCTTCGATAGTCAAGACTACCAATGTGATCGTTCAGCCTAAGGCGAACGTTGGCTCGATCTAAAAAAAATCCGTGTAGAGTCTGTAGAGTCGATAATACAATGTAAGTCCTCAACGGCTCTACAAAAAGTGGAGACGACTATATTAACCTGTAGAGTCGAAAATACAATGTAAGTCTACAGGTATGTAAGTAAAGTGTCCGTAGGATATTATTTACTGTTCACCCTCAACGGCTCTACAAATAAGTGGAGACGACTGAGGGTAGCGGTTTGCGTACCGTCAGTTTTATATGTAAGGAAAATCAAGTTTTCCAAAGACTAGCAAACAACGTACTCACTAGAACACGAGGCTAGCAGTTGGGGGTGTCCTAAAAAGGAAGTAAAGAAAGAAATAAATAATAACGCGTGCGTCCAAGTATATCTCCCTCAATAATCCGAGATAACTCACGCTATCCACGCTTGCGAGTTCTTCAAGCCTTCATCGAACACGAGAGGCACAAGTTTTCTTTGTTCCTAATTTACCCATTGGGGCGTAACCCTATGTTGGGTTCCACTACTATTCTAAACGCTGTACCTATGTCGCCCGTCGTAAATAGGGCTATCTATCTTGGCACAGGATAAACATACGATTCCACTACGAAGACCCTGTCATATCGCCTTCCTGTCATTGCAACAGGACAGCCGATAGTCGTCAGAACCTAAGTTGAAGGCTGCTGTATTTGCACCCACCTCGAGATTGGGTTCAAAGTGTTGGATGACGCTCCTCAGTTAACACTATATATATATATATTATAGAGGATAGCAAAAATTGTCACTCCTAGTACTGGGCGCTGTATTGCTAACTACAGCACGAACGTGATCCGAAGACGAGATTGCCTTTCCCGTATATATGAAGGTAGTGATGCGGCATTCGATGGAAGCGTTCGCGTTTCAGGCTGTCGTGATGTCATATGATTAAAGAATCTGACTTCAATGAGTGTTTTCATTAGTCAAACGCCTCTTTCCTCCACTACATTTCGTGTCTAGTATATTGTTTATGCTTCTCTATTCGAAACTGGGGAGAAAATCGATTATAAAGTCTTAAGCTTGAAAGTTGCTGCACCTGTGATACAGCAGTCGATTGCTCCACGAAGTTGAACGTATCGTAAAATACAAAAGCTATCAGGCGAGTTTTTCAAAACTTCTGGCCTACAATTTCCTCACTCAGAGTCCAGAGCTTCTTGGCGTTCTCCTGTAGACGTTGCTATGTCAGATAAACGTAAGTATACACGCAATAGGAGATCACCTTGTCGAGAGCGTAGGGGGCAGCCTGTTCATTGGCAACTTTGCATTCAGCGAGGTAAGAACCGCTCTTGTCAGCGATGGAGGGGTCGAAGCCAGCGACAATGTGACTATTTGGATGATCAGCAACTTCGAATATGAAAAGAACTCAAGAGACCTACGTAGCCGTGGACTGGGAGACAGTACGGATCCAGTCGCCCTTGGGTGTACCATCAGGGCTGTAGTAGTCTGAAAATTTCTCAAAGTCCTCCTTTGTCATATGTTGGGGAAGTGAGGTGACAGCGCCCCCAGGCTAGCACGCCAGTTCTGCGATTGCATACTTGTGAACCTATTGTAGGCTCTACATACGTGAATAGAGAAGGCCTTCAGTTTCGTGTCCTTATAGCGCAAAGCGAGCTCAACAGCGAAGAGGATGTTAGCAGTCTTGCTCTGACCACTGAAGGACATCAGCATCTACCTTGAGACGACTTGGTAAATCAACGTACTACGCAGCCCATTTGTCATAGGTCTTGCCCTCGTCGAAGCCGATGTCGTCGAACCTGACAGGTCCCCATAAGTGTCCGAGAGAAGCGACAGAGACAACACGAGGAGCCGGGGCTTCAAGGAGCTTAGGAAGGACAAGGTTGGTGAAGAGGAAGTTGCCAATATGGTTGTTGCCAAACTGGAATTCAAGTCCTTCCTCGGTCCTCTTGTAGGGCGTACCCATCTACAGAAAAAACTGGTCAGCCAGACAATCAGGGGACCAGGAGTCGCACGCACGATTCCGGCATTGAGGATCAGAACATCGACGGGGCCATCATAAGCGAGAACCTCGGCAGCAGACTTACGAATTATAGCCTGCGAGTTCAAATCGAAAAGGAGCTCCTTGAGCTTCGCCTTAGGAAACTCAGCCTTGATAACATCGGCGGTCTCCTTGATTCTTCATGACTGTCAGCAGATCAACGTAGATAAAACATTCTTGGCTTACTTGTTAGCGCTACGTCCGGCAAGTACGACCTCAGCGCCTTCTGAGGCCAGGACACGGGCAGCTTCGGCACCAAAACCCCCAAGGGTAACACCGGTGACAATGACTGGCCCGCGACACATCGTACCGGTCGCGCTCCATGAAGTAAGAAAGAAGCTTACCTCTCTTGTTCTTGATCTCGGAAGAGAAGGCCCTCGCGACCTCAATGGCGCTGGTGTTGTTATCGAAAGCAGGCATTATGATGGGTGTTCAAATCGAAAGAGTTCCGAGGGTTATGACGCAGAAAGTAAGAAACAGGTGCAGTATATGAAGGATGTCATAAGCGGATGTAGGTCAAGAGGGCTGAAAGGGTGATCCTGTGCCGAAAGGACGCGCCAGCCGCCCGCGTAAGAATGAAAGGGGGAAATGATGACCAGTAAACTCAGGCGAAGCTCTCTTTTGTCTTGAAGAGGTAAAGTCTGATCACAAGCTTGTTATGTGCTAGGCGATGGATATGATTTGGAAAGATATTTGAAGCCGAGTGTGATACTGATATCCAGTAGACATGTGTGAGCACGACCGCGTTTGTCATACACGGATCATGCCGGTGATACAAAACATATTAACCCCGCAGTTGTAACGCTGAGCGCGGCACAACCAAGAAAATAAGTTAGCTGTTGGTTGATGGGCTCGCGTCTGCGTCTGAAGTAGTCACTAGTCGCCTTCTGATCGGGTGTCTGAATCGTTTGATGGAGGCAAGGAGTGATGTTGATGCTGATAGGCCTGTAGACTAGGTTGCTACGAGCAGGGACACACTACGAACCGTTAATTTATTGCAGCTCGAGGAGACGGCCGGCAAGAGTCCGCAGTACGGTTGGTTACTTAGATAGTAGTTTTAGGGAATAAACCCATCGAAGTGGCACCAAGCCCAGTCGAGTTCTTGAAGTACGTGTGCAATACCTGGTATGACAACCGCGGCCAACCTGGGTGGGTCGAAAATCCTGATCAGGATGAAATTGGGCTCGGCTACAGGTAGAAATTGCCACAGATCGGTCTCACAGTTGCTCTGCAATGGCATACACTTTCTACTTCGTATATAGAAATTCCGACAATTAGTACTGCTGTGTCTTTCAGCGCTGAAACAAGCCGTAACTCGTAGGCATAGACACCATGGGAAAACGTATGGACGTCTTGGTACGGAGGCTGAGGCACGCATAGAAAACAGATAGTTGTCAAATAGCCTGGTATGCACAGCCACCTTTCGTAGGCTGAACAAAACGCAGAATTTTCTACCCGACAAGGAACTCCGAAACAAAATTCTTCAGCAACAGCCGCAGCATCAATCAGACAATCCCCTCGCCTTTTACTAGGGGATTCCGTGCTGCTGCGGCAAAGCAATGTTGCCATATAATCTTTGGAATTAAATGCTCTTCGCGAGTTAGGAAAGGCATTCTACGTGTTTCCTTTTTGGTTTTTCTTTTGCAGCTATTCAATTGTTGCCTAATCTGCCTGTATATGTACACATCCTCTATTGGAATTTGTACCATGAGAACTTAGATCAATCAAGATAGTGTTGATGTTTAATTTCAAGTACAATAAATGAAGTAATTATAATATATAGATGACATTGAGCTCACTCTCAGTCTATTATATAATCAACTGAAACTGTCTATTCATATATAAAGATATTTATACTAGGTTCTTTTCTGTGTTTGACATGTCAGAAATAGAATGTAATATCTAGAACAAATTAATCAGACACACTCACAGTAGGCTTGCTCTTAGATCCTACCATCCTTGATCTTATCTATCAGCCTTTGAATGTTAGCTTATTATTAATTGAGCATGACATGTCATTGATCTGGTAATATCATGCTTCAATACTAAATACTTCAGTCTTTATTGTACATAACTACAATATAAATGACTTTGCTAGTTTTAACTAATGCTGTTGTTATAGTAGCATCATTGGGCTCATCATTAGTAATGATTAAGGGAAAAGAAAACCTTCTTCAAAACCTAATAAATAAGATCAACAAATCCTCTACTGGAACCCACACAAACTCACCTTCCTTCCTAAAAGAAGGAAAAAAACTTAAGAAATGGGTCTGTATTATGTCCACTTTCTACTTCCTACTAATCAAAATTCAATATCAATTTTCAATTGTACTGCTGCAGACTTACTCACTATAGACCATAATATATAAGTATATCATAGAATGAATAAATTATAGATAGCTATATATAGCTGTATAGCCACTGGTTACAGATAGAACAATCTTGCATATTTCACACAGTAGCTAAATTAGACCAAAATATTGGATCAGACTAGATATGTTGTGAATACAAGATGTTGTCCTTGCATAATCTACAGGGGCCTCTCAAAGGTGCCTGGTGGTGTCTAAATACAGCTCAATGCATGGTACATGTGCAGAAACTAAGGTAATTGTGCAGTACATGTGCAGAACTTGAGGTAATGGCTGGTTACAAGCTGGCCATTGATCAATGTTAATTGTGACATAAAGTACATACTTGGGCCTGGAGTTTTGCTGGGATATAACAAGCTACCCTATTTGTTATCACACATGCTATTTGATAATTGTATATGATTTCTGTGCAATCATCAAAACTAACCAATACTATTACACTGCTGAATATTGAACAGTATTTAAACTATATAGCTTGGTACACTGTGTATGCCTTTACAAAGTGTGAATGTATTATAAATAACTTAACCAAGTATCTTGGATGACTCTGTACAAAGCAGTGATTGAGCTATATAAGCAAGAGACCCACAAAGTCAAGCTTCAAAAAAAAAAGTATTGAGCAACCCATTATTTCTCCACCTCCACTTCTGCACACCTCTTACTTTTCCTTAATCAATAATCATTGGTCAGCACTAAACACTGGACATTTGAACAACTGGGCAGATATGCATCATGGTTAATGAGTTGCTGGCATGTACATGTCAACCAAGTGCTTATGTGATAGATGCTACAGTATATATGGAGGGAGTAACCTACAAACAAAGAAAAAAATTGTTTGGTCTATATAAATTTATATATATGGATATTTTTTGTCTGATATAACTTGAGATAGATGATCTGCGTATGGTTATACCAAGCTGGTTACATACCGACTTGGTGTTAGTATTGTGCATACATCCATATAAATTGTGAATGTCAGTTTGACCAACCCCCTTACCTCAGGGGGAGAACATATACATATGATGCATGATCACTGACGGAAAGTTAATCGAGTTTTTGATCCAGCAGTTTCGATCCACTGCTACATACTCAACCACAGCTTTACTTGCATATACTTACATATGCACAGTCCTTGACCATGTTCTTTTAGCGGATCAGTAGTAATCATTCTTGCTGCATCTGAGTATCTGTATTTCATGCACTACACGACCTTTGACTCTCTGGAAAAACCAAATAACCATGTACAGAACATCCGATTTTACTTGCTAATAAATATCCGGCCTAGGACCCCCGCTGGGACCCATGAAAATCTAATAGTCTATCAACCACCGATTCTATGCAATATCTTCGCATTCCCCACTTCCTATCTATTTGTCGAAACTCATCAGTTCGGAGTTCCAGAGGGTGTAGAGCGTTTGGCAACTGTATAAAAGACATATCTCAGTATGCAGCTTCGAGAAGGCTGGCGAATCTTGCGTACGACCGATGGGAGTGGCCCTGCGGACGGGAGGTAAAGGGGGAAGACCGCGTGCCATGCGTTGAGCATTGGTCTCGTGAGGGGCGGCAAAGGCGACGACGGCGATGGTGGCGAAGGCAGCTAACGTAGTGCTCAACTTCATTTTTGCCAATAGGCTGAGGAGAGGTAGGGGGAGATTGAGAACGACCTGAGTCCGAAAAGACCGTTGGGAAGGCTTTGCCTTTTTATAATGGCTGGGAATAGGTGACAATGGAAGCGACATCATTGAAGACGTATGAATGTAATGTTTGCCGCGGCAGTCGGGACTTTTGTTGCTGCCGCCGGTGGCGCATGCTCGTCCTCTCGGTATGATTGGTATTTCTCAGCACTCTTCCAACTGCATGTGGCTTTGTATTATCACAGGACGACTATGGAAGCAGTGAGTTTCTGAAAAATGAAATGAAGGTCCTGGTGGTAGTATGTTATAGGAATCTGGGCATGACACAGAATTTGAAAAGATTCCTTAACCGATCAAGAAGTGACATATTTTATGACGCAAAAGGTAAGTTTCTGAAAAATAAAACAAGGGTCCGAGTACGTTATGGAAATCTGTGCATAACCAGAATACGAGAAGATTCCTAAACCGATCAAGAAGTGACATATTTTATGACACAAAAGATAAGTTTCTGAAAAACAAAATGAGGGTCCGAGGTACGTTATGGAAATCTGTGCAATGACCAGAATTTGAAAACATTCCTAAACCGATCGAGAACTGACATGTTCTATGACGCAAAAATACATAGATAAGCACAGGTTTGGATTTAACAGCACCGGAATTGAGTAGAGGGGCTAGAGCCTGCCTGCCTTTGCGCAAAGTCGATAGAACTCCTACAACATAGCATTCTAGGCCCAATGTTCACCAGAGCGGCATGGGAGTGCAGACCCTTCTTCCGTCCGTAACAGTCAGTGACATTGAGCATTCCATCGATAGCTGTACTCCTTGTTTTATTGTGAGATTTTTCCAGGAGGTGTGTACAAGAAACAAGAGATTCGGAGCGATCTATAGGCAGCGAGCACCGATGTGTTTTGGATGCGTGAAAGACATGTCAGCTCGGATGCATCACTTGTTCAAACCACAAAACATGGCAAAGTTGTACCCATGACGACAACCCATCGGATTCAAAGCAAGGCGCGCAGAATACCAAGAATCGTCAAACAAAGCAAGAACGATAACAAGACGTCAAAAGTTGTACACCGCTTCGAACTGACGTAGCAGATTGCGTTCATGTGAGTACATCCAGCCGACGCAATTTCTGTCAATCAAAGACAAACGAAGATGTCCCTCAAGTACGCTTTTTGCTCAAGGTCGTTTCTCAGGCGCTGTACCTGAACTGACAAATATCAGAAGCTTGTAAGGTCAAGGCCACAGAATGGTCCCGAAGCCAAACGTAGGGCTGGAACGTCAACCATCCCAGAAAACCTCGCATAATAGGGCTACGAGCGGCCCCAGTGTCGTACTGAACCGTCCATTACGGCCGTCAGTGTGGTTTGCTGCTGAACAACTGCCATAGCCAGATAGAAGTAATGATGGGTCCTTACCCGAGAGCCCAGAAACAGCTTTTTCTTGAGATGGGAGATCAGCTGAGACCCTGACGACGCATCTAGTGCTTTCAAACCCCGATTCATATCGATTTCCCATCGCGTCTTCCAGGCAGATCAATTCATTCCACTGGGGATGTGATCATATTGTAGCCATATTTTCATGTAGACCAAAAATCTACTGCAGCGTGTCAGACTTCAGGTGATCCTTACAAGACACTGTGTACAGCGTGCCGTGCCACTGGTTGTTTGTGGACTTTTCATACAGCACGGTTCACGGCCCCGTGTTCTTGCGGTACTCATGTGGCCGTGTACTGTTGATGGGTAGGTAGTGTGTACCCCACCCCTTGAGATATGGTGTAAGTAAGTCTGCGCCGCGGTGATTCGAGATACACCTGTGCGTATATGTAATTATATTCGCCAGTGTAGTGAGTAATAAAATATCACGTATGCAAAGAGGAGCACCGAACGACAAACACTTTTTTTATTGATTTATTTTGAACCCGGGTGCCGGGTGGGCGGTGTGCACCCTCAAAATGCTTATCACACCGGCAGGGGTTTCCTGAATTCGCGCCGCAGTTGACATCTATATATATCGCGGGCCGCCTAGGTGAATTACAGATGTTAGCTTAATGTTTTTGCGCTTGCGCTTGCGCTTGCCCTGGGACGCTGCCGAGGTCCCGATGTTACTTCGGATCAGCGCCAGGGATGGGGATGGGGATAAATAAGTATGTTGATGGGAGATAAGAGAAAATCTTGGATAGGGTAATATGACGTCGTTGTATGCGGAATTTCGTGCCGGTACGGAAACGGGTGTTGGCAGAGTTACGGGGTGACAACGCACGAGCGTGAGCTTGTGTTGACGCGGGTTTTTCCGACGACAGAGAGAAGAAGAACAAGACTATGATGGAGCGTATGCGATTACAGACTGTGGAGTTATCTAGTTGTACACGATTTGCAAGAGACGTGAGTTAAGTTAGTGAATATATGTATAATGTGATGTGGATGTGCGGGTACTTGGCTTGGCAATAAGATAGCGGAATAAATGCATGGGCAAGAAGGAAGAAAAGAAGGAAAGAGCGTGGATGGTCGTGAGGTGGGTGGTGAGGTCTATGCGTCGACGGAGACGACACTCGACAGGCCGCTTTTGACGTACTCCCTGGGCCCGTCGGAGCTCCTCCTGCGCATGGGCCTGCCGACGGCGTGGACGCGGTTGAGCAGGATGCCGGCCACGAGTCTGGAGCGGGCGTTGGGGTCGATGGGTGTGGGTGCAGGTGGGGGTGGGGGCACGGGGGCTGGGGAGACGGGATGGGAGACGGGTTTGCGCGGGGAGGGAGTGGAGAGGGTGAGGGAGGCGGGTGTGGCGCGCGGGCTGGTGCGGTAGAGCACGGGCGAGGCGGCGGGGCTGGGTGTGTGGTCCAGCTCGTCGGAGAACGGATCGAATTTCATGTACGCATACGAGGTGCGTGGCGGCGGCGGTGGGGCGGCGGGGCGCCGGGGGGAGACGGCGGCAGGGCGGCGGGTGCGGCGGACGTAGGCCGGCTGCTGGGCGCCGGAGGAGAGGGCGGGGACGGAGGGCCAGTCGGCGTGGGGGCCGAAGTGGGAGGAGCCGGCCGGGGCAGCGGCGGCGCGGGCGGTGAAGTCGGTGTGGATGGTGCGGATGTAGTGCGTCATGGTGGCAGACGTTGCAGTGGTCGGTTCTTATATCCTCTCTCTTGATCCAGCGGATTCGAGAACAATGTCCGAATCCGATTCCAGCGCTGATGTAACGCTGTCCACGTGCTCCTGCACAGCAGCCTTGCCCCATCTGGCCCGCCCCAGGCTGTCCGCCCCATTCTCGCCCTGGCTAGTCCGCCTTATTGTCCGTGTCCAGCTCGACCAACGCCCGCGTCGTCCATCGAAAAACTTCGTGCATCGCGCTCGCCCATCTTTCACAACCACTACCTCTCGCGACTCTCCCGTCCATCAGCTGACTACATTTGTCTTCATACCAAGATCCGAATCCGAGTTAAATATGTACGATCTCGATCCCATCTTGACACACTGTCAGTTTCAATCTGTCTATCCATTCAGTCGCCTTGTTCTTCGACGCTTCTTCTTCCATTCGTCCACTTCCTCTCCACATATTGCATTGTACCCGCTCCATTACAATAACACCCACGCGCTCATCACTATACCCCCGTTCCTTATAACTCAAATACAAGAACAGCCTTTCTTCCGACTTTGCACATTCACACCCAGACGGATCATATCACCCTCCATTCATCACACATCGCCTCCTCTCATCGCTCTCCACGTCAAGATCCATCACCATTGTTCTCTATATACACTTACGCATACACACCCACGCGTGCGGTACGGCATTTCCTTCCCACTCCATCCCGATTCTGCTCAGAAATCAGAGATTCACGTATCACGATGGACGACGCATTAATACTCATACCATCTGAAGCAGATCCTCTCTCATAGCCTGACGTTGTACCAGGACCACGAGTATCCACTCGGAGGATGTATGTCAATCACGCGCTGCGGCCACAAATCACATCACATCACATCCCTCCCGAGTGGTTGTGTGATCGCAAACAGTTAACACGCACTCTGTAATCCAAGAGCTTAAGAGTTCGTCTGTCTGTCAGAAACCAGAAACGCAGGGGGCGAAGAGGCCCGGGTATCGCATCGGCGCCGTTCTGCGCACGGACGGTCCTACGTAGGCTTTGATAAATGCTAAAACTCACGCCGTCCTAAATGCGCGGCTTGTGCTAGCCGGAAGTTTAACTTACCTCGCATGATGCGCAGACGACGCACAGCACCGAGCTTAGAGTACATATATCCTATATCCTATATGCTACTACGTACGGGCCACGATCGTGATTCATCTACATCCTTCGCGGCGGAGTATTCTCTCCTCTCTCTCTGTATGTGCTTACTAAGCCGAGATGAAAGGCCCAGCCCCCTTTCCTGCTCACGAACCCGAGCCCAAGGATCGACCGGCTCCGCACCGAGGATTACATACCTTCCCACTACATACACAACACACACGATCAATTTCCTCTCTCGCTTCGCTCCGTTTCTTCGTCCTCGATGCTCGCTTTTCGCCGTCGATGGAATTAAGCTTCAAGCATCACGACCGATCGACTACTCAGATAAAGCCCGCGCGTCGTGTTCGAATACAATAAGCATAATTCAATAGCGAGCTTATTTCACGGACTTTGTCTTTTTGGGTCCCCCTCGCCCGAGCTTGGGTATCAATCGAAGCCTGTCATGCTGTGGACGGTTGGGTTTTTCCACCGCTGGGAGGCAATCCATGGATGCTTGACGAAGCTGCATGTACATCTAGCTCAACGAGCACTTATCATAAAGCGAGGAAATAGACAAAGGGGATGTTAGTGTCTGGGATTCAGGTCAGTCAACTTTTGGCAAGTGGAACCATGTGCACATCCGGCAATGCTTGTTTGATTAGTTATATGAGGTGTTATGATTGTCTTTGGCACAGATGTTTGGTCTGAGTCTTCATCTTTCTCATATATACTGATTTGTGGAGTCTTAAAGTGTTATAATTACAATGCTATTTTCCAAGTATAAAACTATCAAGTACTAAAATTTATAAAAGTTAGTAAATATTGACAGAGTTTATGACTGCATCAAAAACATGT
>JABCKS010025465.1:3107-14856 GCA_018851325.1 Termitomyces sp. DKA19 | reverse complement strand
TTTTTCTCATTATTTCTTAAGATAAATACCAGAAAAATTTATCATCTTATGCAAGAAACAATAAAGAAATATTGTAAATATTTCCCAAAATTATCTAATACAATATTTTACATGTTTCTCGAGAAAAAGGCATCAGAAATTGAAAAACATATTTCTAACACCTTTTTCTCAGGAAACACGCTACATTTCGGGTCCTGAGGCAACGCCGCGGGGCGACGGACGTTCGCCTGCAAAATGCAACAAGGACCCCTCTCGAGTCGGGGATAATTCATTCTCGAGACTCCTTGGGGGCCTGGAATTTGTTCGCGAAGGGTTGAGATGCATGGATGAGTCAGAAAATCAGGGGTGGGTCTGTGCATAGCATGGAGGGCGGCATCGGAAGGGTCTGACTGAGATAGACATGGACGACCCCCGAGACATCAAGGGCCCGACTCGCCGACTGGTATCGGGATTGGCGCACCTCGTAGTTGGGCAGCATGATAAGCTTGATTAACACCAGACACGTATGTATGTTTCGATGGATGTTGGCCCTAGTGGAGGATAGATGGTCATCATGAACACACGACGATATATATTCATATGTAGCATAGAAGAGAAAACGAACGCCAGAAAATATATTATATGTAGCATGGAAGAGAAAACGAACGGCAAAAACAAAACAGATTACTGCTCGGGAAAGGGAAACATATATATATGAGGATGAAGAGTTAGGTATAGATACAGAGGTTTCAAAGGGGAGAAGGAAAACATGCAGAGATTATGATAGAATGTGGACTGTCTTTTTCTTTCCATGTCACTGTATTTTCATTGTCCTCGTCCTTGTCGATGGGATTTTCGAAGCGGGCCTTGTCGTGTTCACCCCTATACGACGCTCTACATACCCATATCCTTATCCTCACGCAAAGGACCTATCGAAAGAATCAGCACGCAGATCGCGAAATCGACAAACACCTACCACCCCGCGGAGGGACAGCTCTGAGCCTCACCAGCCTGCCCAGACGCAAGCCGCCCCAGAACCTCACGACGCTGTCTCCCAACTTGCTCCTTCCGATGTCACGCACGCGCACACCACCACCGAAATGCGCCTCGGACGTCGCCTTGTTCCTCATGCAGTCCTCCGAGACCTCGGGGCTCTTCGTGTGCAGTACAGGTGCCGAGAGGTGCGAGTCCTCGGTCCCTTCGCGTTCTCCTTCGCGAGCGTCGGCGTCGGAAGCCGAGCCGTCGTCGTCGTCGCTTGAGGAGCTTTCGGGCGGCGTAGGAAGGCCGGCCTCGTTACGCCTGATGCGCTTTGGTGGGCGTTTGGTCTTTGTTTTTGTTTCCTTCTCTTGTTCCCGTTCGGGACTTTGTTCTTTTTCCTTCTCCCTCTCCACCGGTACCGCCCCCTCGTCTTGGGGCTGTTTGCCCAAACGGCCAAAGCCACTCTCAAGAGGCGCCTGCACCTCCGCCGGCCCGCCAATCCACGCGCGCGGCCACGCTCCCCCCGCGCGACCGCTCGCCGCGGCATCGAGCACGCCGCACAGCACCATCTCGCCCACGCAGCGCGCGCTGCCCGGGGGGCACGCGCCGAGGAGGCCCGCAGGGAGGACGTACGGGATCGCGGGCGGGGCCGGGGCGTGGGAGTGTGGGTGCGGCGGGGGGCCGGGCTGTGCGGACTGGCGGCGGGTGGTGGCGGTGGAGTGCACGGTGCGCAGGCTGGCTGCGGGCGAGGCGAGGGGCGAGGAGCGTGCGGGTGCGGCGCGGTGGGTGGGCGTGGACGGGGGGACGGGCGGGGGAGACGGGAGGGGCGGCGGGGACAAGGAGGCGAGGGAGGGCGCGGAGGCGGTGGCGGTGGGGGGGTATGCAAAGGAGAGGAGGAACTGCTCGATGCTTTGGACGAGTTTGGGCTTGGGCGGGGCGGGGAGGGGGACGGAGGGGCGGCTGGGGTTGAGCAGGGGGGGGACTGCAGAATAGGGGAGCACGTGCACGAGATGCGCGTGACGGGCGGGGGCGGGGGCAACGAGGCTTTCGGCGCTCGGGGCCAGCGAGGAGGCGAGGGAGGGCGGGGTGTACGACGACGGCGGCGGGCTGCGCGAGAAGAGGGAGACAAGGCGGGAGCGGCGGCGCGGGGGGTCCGAGAGCGAGAGAGACGAAAAGATGCTCGGGCGCTTGGCGAATGGCAGCGGCGGGGGCTGCGGCGCGAGGAACGGGGCAGACAGCGTCGTCACGAGGATCGCGTGCTTGAGCAGCGCCTTGTCGGGAAGCATAGGGGGCAGGAAGTTGATCAGCGCAGAGAATGTGTATTGGCCTGTAGCAGACTTGTTCGCAGGCAACGAGTGCGACGACGTCGACGACGACGACCCGCCAGACATGCTCGACGCAAGCGACGACGTCTCGGACGCATCGCAGCGAGGCCCGGCAGCGGGCACCGAGGCCGCGGCGAGGGCAAACTCGGGGGGCTCGGCGATGGAGAACTCGCCGCCGGGGTAGAGCTCGGCGAGCTGCTGGATGCGGGGCTGGGCATGGGGCGCAGCGTGCCACGTGTGTGCGACGCGCTGCGCACGGGCGAGGACGCTGACGAGGCGGACGGCGCCGGCGTCGTGGATGTCGAGGGGCGCGGGCAGGCGCAGGACGACGACGGCGCACTGCGGGGCCTCGGGGACGGGCGGCGGCGTGTGCGTTGCGACGACGAGCAGGGACGCCGCGAGCAGCGGCGACCGGACCAGCGGCGCGAGGTCCGCGTGGGTGGCAGCGCCGAGGACGAGGACCGTGTGCGGCGCGGCGGGCGCGGCGTCGGGGTCCGGCTGCCACGCGGGCGCGGCGTCGTCGAAGGGGTCGATGGGGAGCCGCGGCCGGAAGACGTCGGTGGGCATGGTCAACGTCCTCTCAGCCGGCATGTCGTCATTTATAATCAGGCTGCGGACCTGGAACTACTCTTGCTTTCTCTCTCCCTTGTCCCACGCCATTCTCAAACCTAGCCTTTGCCCAAACTCGCCATTTAATGTTCACCTTATCTGCCTGCCTTTACCCAAACTTTCTGCCTCGGTCTAGCCCAAATAGTCCTGGCTTCGTCTGCCTGCCAGCCTCAGTCCCACGCATCACCGCCTCCCCCCCGTCATCCAGACCCCCTCTTCTCTTTGCAGTAGACACAAATTCCACGTGTCTAAACAGAGACACATAGCTCACTCAAGTGAGCACAGGGACACCCACGATCCGATCAGCATCCTTGCCAAGCTCCGTCCTCAGCGACAACTGCAGGGAAAAGAAATCCAAACGCAAAAAAAGAATTACACGAAAAAGATCCTCAAAGTCCCGCTACCCAATCAGCACGCGCGCACACACACACACGGAGCAAGCACCGCCCCAAAGCGCTTGACAAATCAACAGCGCTTTCATGTAAATGTCCCCAGAGATGCCGCCGATGATGGGCGTGTAGATGAGGACGGCGAAGAACCGCACGACGACGAGAAGCGCGTACCTCCTGCGTCACGCGGGTGACCATACGAGAGCTGGGTGTCTACGACACCTCCACATCGGGTGGATAGTATATACTGTTGCCCACGCACCATAACCCCATGCGCAGCAAAAGCAAACGCGGGCCAAGCGCGACCACGTACATCTCAACTGCAATAAGCATCACCTATCCAACAAACCAGAAGAGCCCCACCAGTCTCCTCCTCGATGATAAACTTTCCCTCTTCCGTTCGTTACCAATCTCCTGCCTCCTCCTGCTTCCCCTCTACAACTCCGGCCTTGAGCTTCGAGTCCTCCGCCCGCGCGTCCGAGATAGACAGATCCCCGACACCGTCGGAACCGAGTGACACGGACGCATTTTCGTCGACAAGGGGTTTTCTTTTGCTGACACAAAGAATCATATGCGTACCACGACACGCAACGCGGTCCCCGACTGTGCACATCCGGTGCGGCGGGGACGGATGCGATGGTGATAACGTCAATCACGTCCTTGCTTCCAGCGAAAAAAAAGCACATGCACCAGGAGTGGTATTCCAGCAGATGGATCTGATCAATCGCTCGTGCAATGGTACTGCGAGACTCTCGAAATGCTTTGAAATGAATCAAGGGGCAGACGGTGTCCTCGCGACTGCCAGATCACCAGCCTCGAAAAGCGAACACACTGATCAATCTCAGCGGCAAATGAGCCGAGCGAACGGATGTCATGTAAACTCTCACGCCTTTGTTGGAGCGCTCTCCGTCCAAGGATGCACCGAACAAGATACTTGTCCGTTCAGCAACCATCACTCTTATGCTAGAGGTAGACTGCATCATGGGAGGGCACGAAAATGCACTTTGCCTTGTCAGGTGGTCAGAGCATATCAAAGGGCTTAATATATGATTATCACCCCACCGAAAAGTGCTATGAGTGAACTTGTCTTTGGTACTGTTAGAATTTGAACCAGTAGGATCTATAGAACACAGGCAATAGCAAGTAATTTGATCCTCAGTCTATGGTATAAGTGACCCAGGGGGTCTATACATACATATGTGTACTATGTCTGCCTACATTCTATTGTTTGCAGTACAACAATAAGTGTATTGAATGAAACAGTAAAATACAGAAAAGATAGTTTTGTAGTGTTTTGTAGTAGCCAAGGCATGCTTGCAATGTCTTATGTGTGGGATTATAACACTTCTTCTCACAATAAGTGTACTTTTCCTCATGCAGAATAATTTTAATCATACAAATTGGAGTGTTAGTAGTGCTTTTGTACAAGTCAGCCATGTTGTCTTGGTATTATTATCTTGTTGGAGGCCACACATTTTAACAAGAAGTGGTACTTGATATTAATGTAAGTGTTATATATGATTCTCCAACAAGTTAATGGCTGAATTATTGTCACATGGCATCATAGGCTGTTCTAGTGCACTCATCTTCCATCCTGAGCTATATACACTCCTATGCTGCTTCAAAAGTGGCCATATACTCTGCTTTGCTTAATAATATAGCCATTATCTTCTAAGATATCAGTTTCAACTCCAGAGACAATCTATAACTGCCTACTTTTCATGACAGAGAGCAATTCAAAGAGATATATTCAGAAATAGATATATCTACAAGTAGGATGACTACTCCCCCTCTGGATGGCCTGCTGTGGATGCACCATAGGACTGTTTCTTGTTCCACCCTGAGTGTCTGTCACTGAGGAGCAAGACTCTCACTCTTCTGTCTTAATTGGCCTGGTATGTTTAGATGGAACATATCCCTCTGACCAAGTATCATATACAGTCTTCCCTTAGAACACCACTCCTTGGTCATCAACATAGAACTGCTGAAAGTCTTCCATGTCTCTATTGTGGAATTGCTGCAATGCAATTTGATCCTTCCAGGTCAACACCCTTTGCATAGACCCAGCAGGTCTATAGTGCACTATAGGTTGCTTGACTGTAATGACTGACCCTGCCTCTGTCAAGGCCATGTTGGGCACCACAATCATTTCCATTATAGTCTGTCTCTGATGGTCTACCACAGCTTGTCTAGCTACATAACCTCACAGTGTCTCACTAGGCTGCTGTGGCACCTGCAACAATGTCAGTACTTTGTTAACCAGTAAGAAAGGGGGCAGATTGTCCCCTTCTATGAATGGCAAAGGTATAGCAGAGGATGCCTGGGGTCTCCACAGCTTCTTCCACTGGAGATACTTCTGTACCTCCTGCTCCAAGAAGATCATGTAAAGTTCTAAGAACTTTACTAGGTCAGTTGGGATGATACCATCATCTAAAGATTGCTGAATCACAATATGCTTGACTACTCTAGTAGTTAAATGCTCCTGAGGTTGAGGCCTTTGGGACCTCAACTTGGCCTTGCCAAAATACAAGCACTCTCCTACAGAGGATGTTGTTGGACTGTATATCACTTTCCATATCTAAGGTATCATCAACTTCCTTGGGAATTGTTTCAATCAATGTCAATGGTCCTAGCATGTGGATGTTTATTACAGACTCAGTGCACAATTGTACAGGGCTGTAAGCCCTATGAATCTCCCTAGTGGTATTTCTTGGTGGTGTACTCCCTGCTGAAGGGTCCAGAGGACCTCCTGTAACCTTAGGGAAAGTTCCCAAACCTTCTAACCATAGTGCTATAGAGGCCTGCCCAGGGTATTGCCCTGTGCTCACTAATACTGCTTTACTACCCAGCTCTGCCTTTAGATCCAGCTGAGTAGAGGGCATTCTATTGCCCTCAGTGGTGATACCAGTCTGACCAATAGCAGTCCTCCTGGCATTACACTGCTTTCTCTTGCTATACCATGGGTTAATGTGGCAAGATCTTCCATTTCATATGGAGCACTCTATAATGCTCCATCAAGCTCTGATCAAGACCCAGGTCTAAACACCTGATCATCCACAGTTACTATAATGCCTATTGTAGAAGGTGTATATTAAAATTTTCAATGTTCTGATTACAACAGGTGGCAGTGAACTTTCTCAGAAGTTTGTGTTCTGCTTTGCAAATGAGTAATTGCTTGTTTGTGTTAAAAAATGTAATATTTCCATTATAGATAGCACAGCTTATGATTTACATGTTATGATACAAAACCAATCAATTCTGTCTATAAAGTATAAAGTAAGGCACTGCCTTACATAAGTACAAATAAGGTATTTATGTAGTGTCAGGTGACACTATGGACTGTAATAATGAATAATGTCTAATTATATATGCAAATATATTAAATAAGTGAAGGTAACAACCACTCTATTACAAGTATCTTTTGGACAGGCAATAACTATGTTATGAATGTCATGGACAACTACACCAATAAACTATGGTCAGTTCCTTTATGATCAAAAGACAATGTATTCAATGAATTAAAAACATGGAACTTAGCATATGAGAATGAAATGGGGCTAAGACTTAAAATATTGAGAATGTGGTGAGATGGTGAACTGGTGAGTGATAGAAACAAGGGCTAGTAAAAAGAAACAAGAATCTTCTTAGAGCTCAGGGCACCCTACATGTCAGTCCATATAGGCAGGCTAGAACTTATGCATCAAATGCTCATAGGAAAAGTATACAAATCTGTAGGATTGACCCTACTTAACTGCAGCACATCTCCACAGAAAAACTAAAAGATCAGCAGTCTGCAACATTACTCTGGATGAACTCTGGTACAGAAGGAAGCTAAATTCCTCACAGATCAGAGTAAATCAGCTGTCATGTCTTTGTACTTATTCAGAATCAATACAATCTAAAGAGATACAAATGATCAATTGAATGCACCCAAATCAGATATGATATGAACTCTAAAGCTTATCACTATTATAACCAAACAACTCAGAAGGTTTATAGTTTGTATCATGTTCATCTTACTGAAAGCCACAATGATACCCTGTTCACTCCACCTCAACCATCATACAGCCACCTTACAGATCCAGAAAGCTAAGAACCCCAGACTATTAAGTCTATAGCTGAGCAAGCCACTGAATTTCTAATAGTGACTCTAACAACATAGAGGATGAAGAAACTCCTAGAATACCTGGGATTGCTATAGACAGGCAAGAAGAGGCAGCAGACCCAGCTCAAAATGAACAAGTTAATGCACTATAGGTTCACTAGAAATGTGATGCCTACAGACAAGGCAGCCCTGGGAGACCAAGGGGAAACATGGACAGAGAATGCTATATAGGAATTGAAAGAGGTGGCCAAATGCATCAAGATTACAAGATTAGAGAAAAGGAGCACTAAAAATAATATACAGACCCACATCAAACCAGATTATGATCCTTGATCAAAGTCTTGTTAACCCTCACTCAATATAATTGAAGACATGCCTGATCTTCATCCAGAAATGGACCTGAAAGTGCCAAGGACTTGAGAGAAGTCAAAGACCTTGCCCAATGGACAGAGGCAGAAATACTATACTATAAGGAACTGACCTCCTGGAAGTCTAGACCTTAATTCCACAGGAAGACATATCAACCAGACATTGCATCCTGAAGGATAAACCCATCTTCATAATTAGACATGATGAAAAAAGGAAAATCACAAGGTTCAAAACTAGACATGTTATACAAGGGTTCAACCAGATATATGGTAAAGACTATACAAAGACAACCTTACCTACTATATGTGCAAAATCATGGTATATTTTATTGCATCTGGCAGTAACTCTGAGGTAGAGTGCTAACCAGATAGATGTGAAAATAGCATTCTTGAATGGAATACTATTGGAGAAGGAGACAGTATATATGGAACAGCTGAGAAAGTTTGAGAAGGAGGGTAAAAAGAAGTGGGTATATAGGCTAAAGAGAGGACTCTATGGTATGAAGCAAAGTGGGATAATCTGGAACAATACACTCAGCAGATACATGTAGCAATGAAGATTCATATGACTGGTATGTCAAAGCATGCATCTATCACAAGAAGACTGACATTGGCATTGTGATTGATTGCAGATACAAAAGTGACAAACTAAGACTTTGAAAGAGAAATGGTGAGTATATGGACTATAGCAGATCTTAGAATACCAAAGCATATCCTGGGTGTTGCTGTCAGATGGGACAAGGAAAACCACAAGGTTCACTTATCACAGACCATGTCACTTGACAGGATCATCTAGCAGTTTAGACAGTTGGACATGGCCCCAGTATTTACCTCAGATAGACCCTGGCACAAACCTTAGATATGTTGAATTATCAAAAATACTAAATAACAAGTACTAAAAGATCTTATAGATACTCTATAGGAGGCTCATAGGGGGGCTACTATGGCTTGCCCTATCCATCAGGCTGGACATTCAATATATAGTACAGCAACTGTTACAGTTTCTTAACTACTACATCTAGACACACTAGCATGTAGCCATATGCACTTTACATTACTTGAAGGGGATATGTATGCTAGGCCTAACACTTGGAGACAAATACCAGATCAAGCTGGTAAGCTTCACTAACTTAGACTGGGCCAACTGTTTTAACACTAGAAGGAGTGTTGGAGGGTATACATAGTTAATAGGCATTGAGGTAATCTTATGGTCCACTAAGAAACAATGCAGTATTGCTACCTTATGCTATAAGGCTGAATAGATAATGGCATTTAAAGCTATATAGGAATGTATTTGACTATGTACTCTTCTAACTGTGATAGGCTATAGCCTCACAGGACCTACCACTCTACTATGTGATAACAACTCTGTGATCAACCTCTAGACAGACCAAATGCTCCACTAGTAGGTGGAATATGATCAACATCAAATACTATCTTCTTTAGGAATGGGTTGCATCAAAAGAAATTGTAATATACTATATAAACACAAAAGATAATATAGTAGATATCTTTACAAAAGTGCTACCTGCTCCTTAATTTACAAAGCTTTGTGCCCTGTCAGGTATGGCCTAGAATTCTGTGCAAGGAGGAGTCATCTATACTCATGGTGAGGAGTGTTGTAATCAGATGTGCAGGGGCACAAGGCTATTACAAGCATCAAAGAAGCTTTGTTTAGCCTTTACCACCCAACTTAGCATTAGCTATCAGGCAAAGTCACAATGATGGATAATGAATATATAGACTAAATACAAACATAATCACCCTCAGTCAATTACACTAAATACTGAGAGTGAGTTACTAATCTACCTTTATATTATAGACAATGGACCTACAATACTATAGATAAGGACTTACAGTGTATTATCTATAGCTACAAAATAAAATTGTTTATACTCAAGACTGAGGATAAGAACTTACAATGTATCATCTATAGTGTATTATCTATAGTCTCCACAGGTATCCACTTCTAACATCTCTATTGTATAGGGCATAAGCTGTATTTTCAGTGAGGTCAGACAACATGTATACATATAGGAACTGGGAAATTTTTGACATTTGTCATTCATATAGCCTGTGTCATATCAGTATTCTCATACAAGTCAGTTTTGATGCAGAGGCTGGTCAGGAACAGTAGGGCTAAGATGTCTCATCTTGACCTTCTTTTTTATACAGCTTTTGTACCCACAACACCAACATTACCATACTAATAAGAGCACTGTCGCACTCTTGCCATATAACTCTATTGACACATCTTACATAGTAGTGATTACTATCACCACATTTTTCTTCTGAGATCTCACTGGTATCATTTCTCTCATAAGTATGGCTCTTACTGCATTTAATGAGTTTTATAACCTATTGCTCACTAGCAATCTTTTAGTTGCTTAATAAGGATTTTTCCAAAGCCCAGCAAGTCATTTTCTTTTATAAGCCATAACAATATAATATATATGAGTGATAGCTTGTTCATAAGACATTTGTTTTCTTGATATACAGAATTGGTTTTTTTTAGTTGTACTTTTTGTTTTGTGTACCCTCCCCCCCCTCTCTCTCTCTTCTCCCTTGGTAAAAGATTTCATAATCATTTTTCCACTGAAGTTTTGTTATATATTGTAGGATACTGAGCAATACAGTACTGTATGTATATATAATCCTAGCTTTATTGCTTGTCCAAAAATCAAATAAAATAGTTGTTTTAGCAGCCAATTCTTGCTAAGACTACAAGATATCCTTATATTTGCAATAAACTGCAGAGGTGAACAAAGCAATCATTATGAAGTGAAGCTAGCATGACATGGAATTTACTTTCTGCAGCAAAAAGAAGGGTGGATGACAAAGACATTGGAATGTTTAGCATTGTTCAAGACAGATTGAGAAAGAGTATATATGTACAGTATGCTGATACCCTCTAACCCCTAAAATATGTAAAATAGTAAGATCTTCTTCAATCTCATATTTGGTCATTGTAAGTGTTCAAACTGTATTGTTCCATCACTCTGATGCTCATTTTTTACTAGGAATGCAGACTACCAAAAAGGCTCCATTGTAGTAATTGGCTTCTGCCACCATTAACTGCTATTGCACCTCCTCTGCTTTAGCACAAGCAGTGGCTTGTGCTTGTCTTGCTAGAAAATGCCTCATCTTGGTATCATAGAGCTAATACAAAAATCTATGATATCAGGTGCATGATCTCAAGTATGAACACTATCTGTGAAGACCTGTTATGGATTTGCTTATATGCACTCACTGAATAATTGTGTTTATACACATAAATGGTTCTCAAAGGTTGTTTGAGGAATATAGTGTCCAGCTAGAAAGCATCAACAACCCAATAATCCACAGGATCATTCAGAGAGGTGGCAGTACTAATAAGGATATTAGGTCTATAAATGAGTTGAGAGGCTTGGAATACAGATATGACTTTGAAGCTATAGAGTTACATTCTCAGACTAGCTGAGATGACTCATTCATTTCTTGTTAGTGCCTGAGAAATAGAGCTTGCAATCTATATAGGTATTTGCATTAGCTTGTCTCCTGAAGTGGATAAACATGTCTGACTTGTGTAGAGTGAGACACCCACATAAACAAATGCTTTTTATACAAAGTCTTAAATGGATGCAAACTTGATGTCCACTTTTCTAAAATGAGGAGACAAAATCAAGGACAGATAATTTCATCAATATCAACCTAGGATAATAAATTCAATATATACATACAGGCAGAGGCAACTGGACTCTATATAGACTTGCCAGGACCCCACCAATTTTGCTCTGCCATCTTCTAACAATCCTGCCACCTCCAACAACTACCTAAGCTATCCAGCCTGACCCTTAGATGCCCCTGCCCTCTACCTGGACCCTGCCTGTGACCTATATACCACCAGATCACTGGCCCATGCATTTCCAAGCCCCAGCCCCAACAACTTCCTTGGAACATGTCTTATACATCACTGGATCACCAGCAAGACAGCCTCTTGAGTCCCAATGCATCCTT
>JABCKS010025463.1:0-14911 GCA_018851325.1 Termitomyces sp. DKA19 | reverse complement strand
ATCAATAGATAGGCTAATACATACTTTGATATGTGGTTTCTTCTCCACAGCTGAGGAATCTGGGTTTATTTGGTCACGCTTGCTCAAGAAACATGTGAGGTGTGAAAAACAGTGTCCACTAAATTGCATTTGGCCTTCTACACACCTGCAGACCCCCAAACATGTTACACAAAGTGCTAAACAATAGTATTCAATGTTTACATTGAGATTAACAACTTTATATGTGTTTTTAGCTGCTCTAATTACAAAAAAATGACTGAACTCATATGTTGTTACCTTAAAAGGAAGGTTCTTATGTCATGCTTTGTCACTGCTTACTGAAGCACCCACCCAAAGAGGAAATTTCCCACAAAATGGTTATTGCATTCTATATAAATGTTTATATTGAGATTAACAACTTTATATGTGTTTTTAGCTGCTCTAATTACAAAAAAATGACTAAACTCATATGTCATTACCTTAAAAAGAAGGTTCTTATGTCATGCTTTATCACTACTTACTGAAGCACCCACCCAAAGAGGAAATTTCCCACAAAATGGTCATCGCATTCTATATAGATATACAAGGAAAAAACTGAAGTCTCTGATGCTATCATGCTGATAAATTTTGTGTAATACTTATATAATGCTCACATAAGTACCAAGTTTCTTTCTTGTTCCCAAGAGTTCTAGCTTCAGTTATAGACAAGCTACAGTCTATGCCTTCAGCCAGGTTGTTTATATTCAACTCAATGCTTAATCCTGGCTCTAACCTTGCTACACTCAGTTAGAGCCTTGAGTTTCACAACTCAATGCTTAATTTGTCAGGTCCAGAGAACCTGGAGGCTCACCTCCAAGAGCAAGAACCTGCTAGTCAGTTAGTTAATGACTGAAGAGGGAATGCAAGTGTGTTCTGGGCTTGATACAGACACTAAGCAATGTCCTAGAGCTGAGGTAAATGGGGTGGAGGTGGTTGAAGTCTATAGAAATGTTCTGCAGACTGAGATGACTACACTAGAAGTTGAGAGAGAGAAGAAGAAGAATAGATTAGGTAAGAAAAGAGATAGAGAGAGTAGAGAAACCAGAAATAGATAAAAGTAGGCAATATCAAGACTAGCAACTGACTATGGGGGCTCAGACTTATATACTCAGGCTTTCTGGAAAGGGTCAGGGAAGGTGGGAAGTCCCCAGGTGGGCAGTGCCTGTCTGGGATTTGGTGTCTATTGTAGCAGGGCTTGGGCATAATTTGCATGCAGCAGGGGCCCATGGCAAGGTCTATAAATGCAGGATTGCCTTAGGGCAGAGTGAGCTCTAGGAGGTGTCAGGACTTAGAAATGTGTAGACCAGTGATCCAATGATATATAGGGCATACTCAGGGGAACTGTTGGGGCCAGGGCTTGGGAACATGTAGACCAGTGACCTGGTGATGTGCAAGTAGTGGTAGGGCCAGGAAGGAGGCAGGACCATTCAAAAGTAGAGTGAGGGTGGTTTGGGTAGGTTCTGGGAGTAGCAGAGGTTGATGGAATAAAATTGGTGGGGTCCTGACATTACCCCCCCTCCAAGCATCAAGCCCTTGAGGTGCCATGGATGTCATGGGTCCCCTGGGGTGTCTTGCAGGGGTCCAGTAATCTCCTGAGAGTTTCTTTAACAGCTTATTGTCCAAATTTTCCTAAACCAATTTCTTATGTCTTTACCAATGTCCAGATCCCCTATACCTCCTATGGGCAATGAGGTTGCCAAGTGGCTGGCCTACAAGATGTGGTGGAGTGAGTGGCAGTGGCACCAGGAACAGGAGGCTATCAACCAGCTTTTCTAATATAGGTGGCCCCTTCTGTCACAACCTTAAGCTGACTTCCCAACAGAGCACCAGCAATGGCAGGCAGAGGCATCAGGACTCAGAGCAGAGTCTTCCAGGGCAGGGGGGGCTGACACACAAATGACAAGGTCAGGAGCAGCTGGGGCTAAGGGAGTTAGGGCTGGAGTGTATATATGGGGACCTATTGGAAGAGTAGGGCAGCCCTCTAAGGAGTAGTATGTTGTGAACCACCCAGTAAGTGGTGCAAGATCTCAGTCACCATTTCCAATGCTAAACTTCCTAGTACAACTCCTGTTGCACATACAGCAAGCCCTGTGCCCCTCCTCTCTTTAGGTCAGTCCCATTACACCTAGGATGTGGACAACAGATGTCAGAACTGGCATCTGCACTGCTTGTTCCAGGCTTGGTGGCAGGTGGGCTGACAAGAGGGGGAGGTGGCACTAGTCAGAAGGTCCCAGGAAGCACTACAGTTCCAGGTGGAAGTAGTAATAGAGAGTTGTCCCCTAGGGGCTTGTTTGGGGGTAATGACATTAACAGGGCAAGGTCAGGTGGCCACAAGGGCAGGGGAAGTGGGGGAGGCACAGGCAGAGCAACAGAGTAGGGTTGTGGAGTCATCAATGGCATGCCTGTTGGGCCCCAAAGTCCTATTGTTCCTCCTATCCCTCAGTCCCTCAGGTTTGCAGGCAGACTCAAGGTGCTGGGTGTTGTCTAAGGAGGGTCTGGAGTTCAAGCATTGTCATACCAGGCCCTTGTTGCTCTTTTTGCAAACCCCAACCCCTTCCCTTCAGACCACTCCTAGTCCCTCTGTCTCTGAAGCTTCATTGTTGGGTGAAGTTACCAGTATCCTGGACAAGGTGGTCTGATTCCAGGAGGTTGAGGTTGTTCAGCTGGACCAGAATTGGCAGATCATGGCCCAGAATCAGGAGCTGGCAGTGAGGACAGAAGAGCTAGATGCTCTCTGCCAGGTATACCAGTTATTGCAGGAGCAGGGTTGGGGGTTGGGGCCAGGCCCAGAGTAGTAGGGGCAGGGAGATGAGGGGCAGGGGTGAGGGGAGTTCACAGGGGGTTACCTTGGTGGGGTGGCAGGCTCTTATAGGCAATGACAAGTGGGCTTGAGGCTGGCTAGCAGCTTAGCAAGCCCAACATTAGTTGTCTCTGCTAGGTAAGTAATTGTGTCCTTTGGGGTTTTGGGTTACTGACAATGGGTTCTAGAGTAAATCTGGGTACACCAGAGTCTCCTGAATGGGATGACTACAGTATGCTTGTTTATTCATGACAGTCTCTACCAGATCTGCTTAGAGTACCTCCTTCCCCCAGAAATCAAGCATGGGATGCAGGAGCTGGAGAGACTACAGGGCATCCACCAGTAGATAGTCTTCAGCTGGGAGGAGGCTTTTGAGCAGGTGGCACAAAGCCTGGTGGGTCCCATTCCTTCACTGGAGGATGTGCAAGACAAGATGCAAAGGGCCCTTTATATGGAGTTCCAGGGTAGGCAGGGGTTGTTAGGGCCACTGCTGAAGGAAGTAGATGTGACAGTAGAGAGGGACTTTGGGGGAGAGGTGATTGACCTCTGGGAGGCAGAGCAAGAAGTGTAGAGGAGGGTAAAGGGTAAAGGGAGAGATGTTGGGGGAGGGTAGGAGGATGTGGTTTTGTCTTGTAGGTCCCTTTGTATATAGCTGTATCTTATATGTTTCTTTCTTGGGGTTTTTTTCTTGTAATGCTGGAGTTTTCTTGGGCCAGACCCGGATAAGGTACAGAGATCAGATTGGGTATGATAGGGTGATAAAGCAGATTAGATAAGATAAAGTGAGAAGATGAGATCACAGGGACCAGGTGAGGATAAGATGAGCAAGATAAAATGAAAAGAGATAAGATAGGTGAGTTTATGAGGGTCAGGCAGGGATATGATAAATGAGATAGGGATGAGGATAAGATAATAGAAAGAGATGAGGCAAGGTGACAGGAATGTGCAGGGGCAAGTTGAAACTCTATTGAGCTCAGGATGGGGTTATGCCCTGGGTAGCCCCAAGGTTATAGCCTGAGTTGTGGGTCTCAGGGCTTTTGGGAGTGGTCGTAGTGGAAGTCTTAAAGGGCTTTGGGGGCATTCCAGAGGTGTCCTAATAGTTCCTAAGTATTGTCTTTAGGTCTATACCTAGCCCACTAGACAAGGCTGCAAGTAGTTCATGTATAGCTGGAGGTACTGCTTCAGAGTCTGGTTGACATGCTCAGTCTGTCTGTTGGTCTCCAAGTGATAGTTCATTGATAGGCTGGACTTGATGTTCAGGGCCCAGCACAGGGACTGCCAGAACTGCAAGATGAACAAAGTGCCTTGGCCAGAGATGATGTCATTGGGCAGGCTGTATTTTGCAAAGACATGAGTAATGAAATGTGAGGCCAAGTGCAGGGCATCATCTATAGTGTGGCAAGGGATGAAGACTGCTTGTTTTGTCAGTCAGCATACTATAATAAGGATTGCATTGTGTCCCTCAAACTCAGGAGTTTAACAATGTGGTCCATAGAAATGGAGGACCAGGGTTGGCATTCTATCAGAAGGGGTTTAAGGAGTCCAAATGGTTGGTGGCATGGAACCCTGGCCCAGCAACATGTCTCACAGGGATGAACATACCTAGCAATGTTTTTTTTGAGACCTGGCCAGAAATACATTTGCATGATGAGTTGCAGGGTCTTCCAGATCCCTGGGTGACCTTAGAGCTTGTGATCATGATGCTGCTGGAGGACCTCAAGGCATAATTTCTGGTGGTCCAGGACATAAATTGCACTGTTACAGAGGAGGAGCTGGTCATTGGAGAAAAGGGTGAAGTTGGAAGGTTTAGAGGGGGTTTTGGAGGGGGAAGGGGGGAAGTTTCAGGGGTTGTGGGAGTCTTTGAGGGCCTGCAGCTCAGTTTCTGACATATTATAGACCCTTCCAAAGGGTGTGGAGGCTCCTTCTTCCAGATCAATCTGGTGGTCATATGCTCAGTGTGGGGGGAGCTCATTGGCACTTCCTTCCAATAATTTATTCACAAATTTGTGAGATTTAGATTGTGGAGGAGGACATAGGAGGAATGAAAGGGGGAATGCTAGCATTAGCCATCATGGCTTCTCAGGGAATGGAGGCTGTCAACATCACAGTTCCCTTCCTCTCCTCTAAGGCTCTGCAGTAAAGGCTGAAGGGGGGAGTTGAGGTTTGGGGTAGGGGGAGGGGTAGGGGGATGGTTAGAGTCAGGGTCTTCTTCAATGGTGGGGGAGTATCAAGATTGAAGGAATATTCTGGCAGCTAGCTAAGTGCCTTCACTATCAAATGTCATGCTCATTGAGTTCCAGTCAATGTTGAGGTTGCCTCATGTAGCTAGGGCAATCTAAGGATGATCAGAGTGGCAGAATATAGTTGGGTGATCTGTAAGTCAACCGGAAATTCTAGGCCATTGGAGAGGCAGATGTTGTCAACATGGTGATGGGAGATCAGACTGGAGGACATCAGGTTGCCATCAAAGAGTTGCAGTTTGACCAGGACATCTAATGCCTTCCCTAGAAGACCTGGCTCCTTACTTATAAACATTCCTGTGGCTCTGCTGTCAGGAAGGGCAGTATGGGTGGTGTTTGTAAATTGGAGGGTGACATTGATGATGAAGGGAGTGTGCCAAGGTCAAATGTAGTTTGCCAAGACTTCTGGCATTCAGCAAGTCCAAGTCAGAAAGAAGGAAGAAAAGGATGACAGAGGGGTCCATACAATCTAAGGCCATAGTGAGGGCTTGCCAGTTGATGCAGAGGTTGGTAGATCATAGCCATAGAAGGCCAAGGACAACAGGGGTGGACTTGTGCAGCTATTTGATAAGCATTCAGAGCTCTAGTTTAGTGCTGTTCTCAAAGTGTAGAGGAACATATGTATAGTGTGTGATTTCTCTGGCAAAGAATGGTCCACTATTGAATAACCAGAGCTGGATGGGGCTGAGCAATCAAATCTAGGGAAGGGATAAGTGGTGGACCCTTTCATTGTCAACAAAGTTATCTATAGCACTACTATTGACTAGGGTGTTGACAGTGTTGGAGCAGGGAAAGGGGATGAGGGAGTTTTAGAGTAGGAAAGATTGAGAAGATTAGGAGGAGAGATAGGCCATGAGGGTGTCTAGAGCAGGTACCAAAGTACATATGTGTGAAACTGTGGCAAAGAAGATGTCAGGGTTGATTCCACATTTTAGTGCATTGTTCAGGTTAACTAAATTGCTAACTCATTTTCCACATACTAGAATATGAATTCATCCCCATCAATTGTCCAGACAGCTCATCTAAGGGTGCCCTACTATGGGCATTCCTGGACAAAGTGCCTAAACTTACTACAGAGCAGGCACAGTCCTGCCTGGCATTGTTGCTCCTTTATTTCTTGAGGACAGCTACTCAGGGGTAGTCCAGCTGGCATGACTAGTAAGCCTGCAGTAATTTGTCCTCAGGGTCCACATCTATAGACTCAGAGTTACTGTCACTCTATACAGGAGTGTTGTTCTGGCTGTCAGAGTCCAGGGCAATAGCCTAAAGTCAGGCAAAAGGATATGTGGCATTTCTGAGGCCTGGTTAGTCAGAGTTCTGAGCTGGGAAGTGGGTCATAGTGGCATTAGGGGGTAAGGGAGGTCCATTATGAGGCTGCCAGGATTCCCTTAAGGAGTGGGAGGGGTAGTTCCAGTGGCTAGTCTCAGAGCTAGCAAAGTCCTTCCAGTAGTAATGGTCAATGTAGATGATGAGGCTTTTGAGGTCCTCATAGGTGGTCTGTTTTGGGGCAAGATGGAGAACCTCATGGATTTGTTTGGAAAGGGCCTCATTGAGTTGAAATCATAGCACATAGTAATTCCAGCCAGTTTCATAAGCTTCCCTCTTCAATTGAACCATGAACATTGTAAAATGTTTCTCCAGAGTTATCTAGAGTAATACTGGCTTCCTCTTGGCCTAAGCAACAATGTTGCATACTCTGAATTTTGATGACAATTTCTGTATAAAGGCTTCCTAATCAGAGAATAGTGGATGGCAGAGGTTGTACCAGAAAAGGGCATATAGTGATCCAAGGCAATCTCCTGTAGATAGGAGGTGAACATGATGTGGGCCTTGTCTGTAGCAAAGGTGTTTGGCTTTCTCTAGAAGGTGTTAAGGTATTGTACCAGGAAAGGTGTGCCATTTCTGGAGATTATGATTGTGGAAGGGTTTGGGTTCCTGGATATCTAGCCAGCCTTTGTGAGCTAGAGCCTCATGGACTTCATTGGCCTCTCATCATTCCTCAGAGTTCTGAAGTGGAGGGGCAGTGTTGTAGTGATAGTAATAATGATCCTACACTCCTCCTAGTGGGAACACACCTATAGTAGGGCCCATTCTCTAGGGGGCCCTCTTTCCAGAAGTCTTCCATTAGGAGGTGCTTCTCAACCTGGTTCAGGGGGTAGTCCTTCTAGGACACATCTTGGGGGTCCACCAAGCTATCCAAAGGGTTTTCCCAGAGGCCCAGAGGGGCCTCCAGAATGTCTGAAGCGGCCTCTTGGAAATTCTGGGCCTGGAAGAGGACCAAGTGCTACTGTGGGTGCTAGTGCTAGTGCCAGGGGATAAGCTAAAGGGAAAGAGTGTGGATGGATAGAGCAAGGGAGTTGGTGGTTGCAGAGGTCAAAGTGTGGGGGTTGGTCTCAGACTTGGGGTTTTTGGGGTGGCAGGACACCTCATTGATGTAACTGAAGGTATGCTTGGATTGGGCATCCCTGCCATTCTCCATGGCCAGCACAGCTTGTCAGACCTCAGTGGCAGCTCCTCAGTCATTCTGGTTCCATATGTAGAAAGTTCCAGCAATTGGGGCTGAGTTGGAGCAAGGTCAAGCCAAAAGTCCTACCATCCTAGCAGTAGATTGGTTGAACAGTCTGCTGTAGAGGTTGAAATTCTAGAGTAGAGTGAAGGCTATGGTCCAGATTGTCCTAGTGTTAGTTTCTAGCATTTTGGGCATTGGCAGGCTGGCAGGGTGCTGGGTCCTTTTTTTGCTGCAGGTGAAAGGAATAAAGGAGGTCAGAGAGAGGGGTCCTCAAATCTTTCTGGAAAAGGTGACATATGGATTTCCCTGACTAGATTGTGCAACTTGTTCTACATGGAGGTATCATCCCAGAGAAGGTTAAGGGATCACACCAATAAGTTATCCTGCTTGTAGAGCTCAAAGAATGTTTCCAGGCAGTCTGCTCAGACCTCAGCAGTGGCCTCCAAGGCAGGTTGCCTCAGTTTCTTAAAGAGATCCTGGGTCCATCAGGAGAACTCCACTTGGGGGAGTTGGAGTTCCTATAGGATCATGCTATGTTACCAAGAGTGATCCATCAAGTGCTCTCCTTGCCAGAGCAAGAGTTCTCTCAGGAATGTATGAGCCAATGATCCAGTAATGTATAGGTCATGGGCAGGGCAAGGATAGAGAGAAAGGATGTTTGGGAGTTGGGCAGGAGTGGTTTTCTGGAGTGGCAGGGTTGTGGCAGAGTTGTGGCAGGGTTGTGGCAGAGTTGTGGCAGGGTTGTGGCAGAGTTGTGGCAGAGTTGTAGCAGGGTTGTAGCAGGCTGGTAGAGTGAAATTAGTGGGATTCTGACAGTACCTATATTGCTAGAGGATGTTGCTAGCAATTGTCATTAAGGGAAGGTCTTGGCCTGGTCATTCCAGACCCAAGAGCTAGACTTGACATGATGAGGCTTATGATCCAAAAGTCTTGTGGTTGCTAAGATCCCATGCAAAAGGCTACATTGTTCCAGAACTGGGGGCCAGACTACATACAACAAATCACATGACTTGTGTGTGACCTGTAAAATGAGAATTGAGAGAATAATAAAAGATATGCAAGTCCCATGTCATGCCCAAGTCATGTGCTGTCCAGATAAGCAGATAAAATAGTTGGAGATGTCAGTAATGGTGCTCAGTAACAAGTGGGTCTTATCACTACATATTGATTATTGATGAAGGAAGGGTGCAATGTGTTGACTTGTACTCTTCCTCAAAGACATTGACACTGAAGTGCCCCTATCACTTGTACATACAACCCAAACTACCCAAAGGACAGGATATATGACCCTGTACAGGTACTGGAGATGCACAGCACATGGACAAAGATTGAGTTATCACACAAACAGCTGGAACAATCTTCATAATGTGATCATGAAGAAGAGAGAGAAGTTGAAAATCAAGTAAAAACAATGGATTGCATGTATGGAAGTGGAATTATGCACCTTTACCATGTCAAATAACTCTGATCAAAGCTTCCTGTCCAAATGAGTGTTTATTGAGCTACTTCATGTTCATTGTCTCCATTGTAAACACATATTCTGTCTTTGTTCAAGCAGCTTGTGGACTTCTCAGTATGTTGTAGCATTGACAAATTGATTGAAAGGAGAACAAGGTTTACATGATTTTGTATTGTCTGACACAATAGGTGAAATTCACAAACAATACATAAGTTGCATATAAGTCATAGCCATAATTATGCACATATGCATCTGGCTGGTGGGCATTTGCAGTACTGAGTATGAATAGCAGTAGAGAGACATATGAATTAGTACAAAGATGTCCTTGAGTAGTGCTCAAAGCCAGATGCACTCCTGGGCACACTCGAACACCGCCATGTACTCAGCCTCACATGACAATGCTGCCACAGTCCTTTGCTTTCTGACAGCCCATGAAATTGCACCAGTCCCAAGGTTCCAGGCATAGCCACCTACACTCTGTCTTGTGTCCGGGCAACTGGCCCAGTCCGAGTCTGTAAAGCCAGTGAGGGTTGTATCCTGACCTTGTCCCCCAAGGTGTAATTGCAGATCTCGAGTCCCTTTTAGGTAACGTACCAGGTGTATCGCAGCGTTCCAGTAAGGTGTTGCATAGGAATCGAGGTATTGGGTGAGTTGCTGAATGCCAAAGGCAATATCGGGGTGTGTTGAAATGGCAAGGTAGAGTAGGCAGCCAACGAGCTGTCAGTATGGAGTGGGCTCAAGGGCTTGTTGTTCCTCTCTGGATAGGGTGTTGCGATCAATCCATCATAGCTTCGAGTTGGGGTCCATAGGTAGCAATAGAGGTGTTGCATCTTTCTGACCAAATTGAGCAATGATTTTGTCGATTAGAGCGGTTTGGGAGAGCTTCATGGTGTGGTTGGGGCAATCCCATTCAACAGATATACTGACAATGAATCAAGGTAGTCCAAGGTCCGAGATCATCCAGACTTGCCTCATTTGCTCCTTGAATCAATTGTTCTCTGCTTTACAGCTTGCAATTGAGAGAAAATCGTTGACATGTAGCACAGCTATAACTGTCCCTTTGTCAGTGGTTTGATGATAGATGCAAGATTTGCATACCAGCTGCTTGAAGCCCCACAACTTCATGTTTTCATTGACAGTCCCATTCCAGATCCTTCCGGCCTGCTTCATGCCGTATAGCCCTCGAACCAGCATCCACACCCAATCTTCCTTGTCCTTCTCCTCAAATCCTTCTGGCTGCTTCATATACTGGACCTCATCTTCTGGGAGAATGCCATATAGGAACACTGTCTTGATGTCAATCTGAGCAGCATCCCATCCTTTTGCTGCTGCGAGGTGCAGTAGAATATGCCATGATTCCATATGCACCATTGGTGAGGTGGTCTTTGTATAGTCCTGCCCCTGAACCTGTTCATATCCTCTAAAAATAAGTCTGACCTTAAATCTGACAACCTTCCTGTGTCCATTTCATTTAATTTTGAACACTGGTCGACCTGTCCGGACCTTCTGATTGGCAGGTACATCCAAGTGTGGGATCAGCTGATAGATGCCCATGTCTTGTAGGGAGTCTAGTTCATCCCGATATGCCACTTCCCACTTGGCCGAATCTCCGAATTGCTTAGCTTCTGTCCATGTTCAAGGTTTGTTATTTACTTCAGGTGTGGCTGGATTGTTGTTGAGTTCTTCTACTGCTGCAAGTAAGTGCTTGAGGTCCTTGGTCAAAGCTATGTTCACCAAATCTGGAAGGATCAGATCTTGAGTAGGTCCAGCTGGTCCTCGATCAGATACCTCTGGTTCCTGACTATTGAGCACATTGTCCTGTCCAGCATGCCTCCATTCCTCTCAACCTGTGTGTAGGCATTTGCCTGCTTCAATGGATTCCCATACTGCCCTTTCTACTCGTGATGGTGCCACATTCTCAGGGTCAGCTCTGGCAGTCGGAACTAGGATCCAGGTTGATCGATGTAGCAGTGGAAGATTTTTGATTACCGGTTCTGGTGGAGGACTTCAGTCCTTTCCACATGAGGTACACTCTCGTCATCATAGGCTAATGGTTCATGGTGTTGCTGATTGGTCTGCTCAAGTGTTGCATACTCCTCCTGGATGATGTTGTCAGGAGTGGATATGGGAGGGTGTGGATGACCATCTTGGCTCTTGCAAAATCTGATGTGGTATGTTTTGTAGATCTTACCAGTTTTCTGCTCATAGCACCTGTAGGCCTTTGAGCCCTGGGCATATCCAATGAGGATGCATTCAATGGAATGGGCATAGATTTTTGGATTGTGAGATGATAGAATCAACACAAATGCTTTACATCCAATCTCCCGCATGTATGAGTAGTCAGGTCATTGACCTGTCCAGGCTTTGTGTGGCATGACTCCTATCAGCGACTTTGTCAGAGTTCTCTTGTGAAGGTGTGATGCAGTAAGGTAGAATTCGTCCCACATGTTTGGTGGGCATCCTGTTGCTATCTGCATTGATCTTGCCTTCCCCATGATTGTCCTATGCATTCATTCAACTCAACTGATGTGTTCCGAGGTATATGCTGCCCCAAACTGGTGTTCCAACCCTTGGGATAGAAGCCATTTCTCCATTTCATGCCCATCAAGTTCCCCATCATGTCCAGTCTGATAGACTCCAAGCTTGCCTTGTATTTCAGTCTCTTGTGTGATCTGCCAGGCTTTAAGGTATGTCAGAGTATCCCCCTTTCATTTGAGGAGGATTGACCAATGTTCACTTGTGTAGTCATTGACAATGTTCATTATATATGAGTACCCATTTTGTGATACAACAGCCTGTGGCCCAGTAAGATCTACCCAGACAATTTCCAGCTTTTGTGTTGCTCTCTACCCCCTTCCCCATGCCTTAGGTACTGTATTTCAGGTCTGCTTTCTGAGAATACATGAGTCACACCTAGGAGGCTTAGAGGAGAAGGTGGAGGGCATACCTGGGACTATGTCAGCCTTTGCCATGTCCACAATGGTCTGGTAATTGGCATGCCCAAGGTGGCAGTGCCAAGTTTCCAGATTTTTGGCAGACTGCGACATGAGTGCTTGGTGTTCACTGAGTGCTGAGTGGGGATTGAGAGCGTAGAGACGCTGATTAGGGAGCAGTGGGCCTTGTGCCACAATTGTACAAGTGGATTTGTCAATGAGTTTGACAGATAGATCATTGAAGAGTGTGTTGATGCCAGAGCATTTTGCAAGTGAGCTGACCAAGACAAGTCGCACAGTAGCATTGGGGATATACAGGGCATCTTCAAGGAAGATAGTGGCTCCTTTGGCTATGTGAAGGCTGATGTTTCCAATACCAATTGCAGCAACAGAAGATCCTCCTAGACCTTTGACATTGTGGGGCTGGATAGGACAAAGAGTCTGGAAGTCATTGTGGCAAGGGGAAATATGGACAGTTGTGCCTGAATCTATGAGGAAGGGATTGGCATTGGTCAAGGTGACTAGGGTGCATTTTGGCTGATGTAGGGGAGAGATGTCCGCAGCCATGATCTTGTCTTCAATCTGCTTTGTGTAATCTTTCTAATTGATTGTTGCTTGGGCTTCCTCAAAAGCTGTGAAGCCAATGTGTTCCCAGCATTCAGTAGATGAGTCAGGTGCTGGCATGGACAAGGGTGAGGTTGCTGTGCCTGTGAATGCTACTGTCTAGGGAGTTGCCCAAGGTTGGAAGAGTTGACATACCACATCTTTCCATCTAATCCAGTAACTGCAATATAGGACTTTGCTGCCAGAGTGCTAGATGTGGGAGAGTCTGAGCTGTTCTTGTCCTTGGATGCCTTTTGAGCTGCTTGAGCATCAAGGACAGATTTCCCAGCCATTCCGCCACCTTTTTGTATACAGAATGGTTTAGTGTGTCCTCTGCACGGGCATCTAAGCGAGTGACAGTTCTTGCAACATACTGCACCAGGGCCATGATTATGGCCTAGCAAGTCAGTGTTATGAGACTTCCTGCCCCCTCTTGCATGTAAGGCCGTGGTCTGATTTGCATTTGCTTTCAAGTTTAGGATGTTTTGGGCATTTTCCATTAGGAGACAAATGTCTGGAGGCATGCAGGATTGATCCCTCGTTCCTCTGCTAAGCAAGGTGGATATGGAATTCTGAAGGGACTCGAATGCAGGATCATTCAAGCTGTTGAGTAGGGCAATGCATGTGAATAAGTCTACATTGATTGTGCCGATATCAAAGGCTCTCTTCACAATGTCTGTGATACATCCAGCAGTGGTCAGCAGGGGTTCTGAGTGATAACAGTAGGTAGACAGGGCTTCCTGGAGAAGGCCAATCTGTTTGATAGGGCCTTCCCATTGTGCACGTGCCCTCAGGTCTTCAAAGCAGCATGCTGCCCCCTTGTTTATAATGAGGTCACAATGCTTGACATCATCGAGCACAGACTTGATGAAAGTGATGGCAAGCCAATTGTTAAGCTGCCAATTGGCATATGCATGGGGTTCTACATCACTGTCAGGGCACGAGAGAGTGGGGGTGAATACATATGCATAAATGCCATTGAGAATAAGAGCATCTTTGAGTTTCTCCATCCAGTGAAGAAAGTTGCCATTGGTGTGGCTGTATTTGGTGCCCTCCCATTTGTGGCAAATGACACGTCCAGGAATGGAGGGCACAGAGGAGTCAGATGACAGGATAGTTGTGGATGTAGGAGCCATCAGCAAGATTTTTCAGATTGCAGACACAGAACATGAGACAGACAAAGAGATACGCAACATGGCGCATGTGGGATAAAATTCAATGGGTTGGTCCAGATTCAAACATTTGACACTTTAGAAAGTCATTGAGCAGCAATCTTCCATAATATGTTAGAATTTCTAGACCAGTATCTTCAGAACCTAAGGATGATAATAAGTATCTATTCCTTAGTCCAGTATAAGTGACTGAGTGAGACTGTACCTAAGGATGATAATAAGTATCTATTCTACAGCACAGTCAGTAAGTATGTATGGCATATGAAAGATATTTGTTGCTCACCCTCAGTCTGGTATAAGTGACTGAGGGTGTTGTATATGATGGATCATTTATATGTATGTGAGTGTGGACAATGGGACATTGTTTACAGAGTAGTGGATAGATGGTAAGTGGCTGGCACAATGCAACAGTGGCCCTGTGTGATAAGTGTGATGTGTGTGTGTGGTGACATCATGTTGTCAAGTCCAACATAACATATGAGGAAGGTTGGCCCATTACTGAGCAAGAGATACCAAAAAACCAGGAAGTGAAATTGCTGTCACACTTGGATCAAAGCCAAGTTACAGTTTTGCTTTGGAAGCTGACTTGCCAAATCATATATTTCAAGTCTGTACCAGCTTCTTGTATGAGTTCCTTGGTGGCTAGGCTGACAGAAACATGGTGAACAGTTGCATGAACCATTTTCTGAGCAATGTTAAAAAACAGTTGTGGCGAATTGGAGGTATTCTGAGGATGCTGGCTCAGCCATAGGTGGAGCTTCAACAGCCACTAGATTGTCATGC
This sequence comes from Termitomyces sp. DKA19, assembly GCA_018851325.1. Lineage (NCBI taxonomy): Eukaryota > Fungi > Basidiomycota > Agaricomycetes > Agaricales > Lyophyllaceae > Termitomyces > Termitomyces sp. DKA19. The sequence continues at coordinate 394 of JABCKS010025463.1, read as the reverse complement.
TTTCTGGTGTTTGACAGAAAGATATCCACTTCCTTGAGCTTTCTGCTTCATTCTATAACCCACTTCAGATGGAGGAGAGGCAACCATAGCAGCCAGAGAGACTATTTGGATCCTAGGAGTACTTCCTGACTGCAGACTGACACACATTCAGCATGTTCATTGCATCATAGAAAGAGCCAAGAAAGCAGTACTAGGAGCCAAAATGCTTGCAAACACAATATGAGGACTAACCCAGATGCAACTGAGAACACTATACAGAGTGTGCATCATCCCAGTGAGGATATATGCATGTCTCATGTAGTGAAATGGTAAGAAAACACACAATGACAAGCTGAAAAAAGTGCAAAATGAAGCACTATGGCACATTGCAGGCACCTTCAGAACAATGCCAGTC
>JABCKS010025462.1:0-14946 GCA_018851325.1 Termitomyces sp. DKA19 | reverse complement strand
GATGAGATTTCTACATACAGACATTGTGTGGTACACCATGAAACTTGAAAAATTGATGAATAAGTTGTCGAAAGAAAACGTCGGGGAATTCAGACTCCGCTTGTATTTTCTTTAACTTCAGGAAATGTAGCACGTTTCCTGAGAAAAAGGTGTCAGAAATATGTTTTTCAATTTTCTGACACCTTTTTCTCAAGAAGCATGTGAAATATTGCATCAGGAAATCTTAGGAAATATTTAAAATATTTTTTTGTTGTGTCTTGCATAAAATAATAAATTTATCTGGTATTTATCTTAAGAAATAATGATAAAAATAGTTGAGATGTTCTCAATTATTTTCTTGAGAAACATGTGATATCTTTCAGCATGTGTTTCTAAAAAAAACCTTTGTTGTGTTTATACATTGTATCCAAAGAAAAGCTCTTTGTTCTACTTGAGGAACATGTGGCAGGATATTTGAAGATATTTTTTAAGAAACATGCAATAGAAAAATATTACAATTTTCTACAGAAACAATATTGAGAACATCTCCACTGTTCTGGAGATGTTGAACAAGCTGCAGAGGCATTGGAATAGGTCTCAGAGGTTGGTATAGAAGTCCCCTGACATCACCCCCCCTCTAGTGTACAGCATCTTGATACATGGGGTAGAAGAAGTCCCTGATTGTTTGCTCTGTTAGGAAAATAGGGTAGATTCCTTGTATGGCACATGAAGCATCTAGGTCTCTCCTGTGGAACTCCTTGATGAGTCCAGGAGCATGCATGTTCTTTCATGGTTCTCAGGAGATATTCTCAATCCTATAGCCCTTCTACTTTACCTTATATTATAGCCATCTCTAGAATAAATGACTGTCCAGGATTTCCTCCACCTCATACTCCTCATTGTTGTTGACCACCACTGGGGGTGGTGGGGGTGGTGGACATTGCCCTGGAATAGAATCCTTTGGGGCTGGAGTCAGTTTGACCACATTGAACACTGGATGAAGCTGGTACATCTCTGTTGGGAGCCAGAGTCAATAGGCTAGAGGCCCTATCTGTTATTCCACCTTGAAAGGTCCCAACTGGTGGTGCAACAGCTTTTTTGAGGGCTGAGTGGTCATAATGTCAGAGGCATCCAGGTAGACTCAATTTTTGAGCTGGTATTTATGCCTTGGGGTCCTTCCACAGTTGTAGTACTATGCCATGTCATCCTTTACCTTTACCAGTGCTGCTCAGGCTTCCTCCTGTAATCTATTCATTCAGTCCACAAATTCATTTACTGCTTCATTCTCCAAGGGTCTGACTTGGGGTTTAAAACCCATGCATGGGTGCCATCCAGTGTTGAGGAAGAATGGGGAAAACTGGGTTGTGTCCATGTCAAAAGCTAAGGGTGGCCCCTGAGTAAATGCTCAACATTGGCAAGCCTGGAGGAAGGGATGAGCTTTGCCAGGTAGAGGAGGTGGTAGCAGTTAGGGCCTTTGGCATAGAAGCTGAAGGCAGAGCCCTAGAAGGTTGGGCTCTGGACTAGGTAGGAAGAGGGGTGGATGATGCAGTGGGTTCTAAAGGTGCCAGTGCAGCAACTGCTGGCACACTGTTGCTTGAGTCCATGGTATGTGGACTTGCTTCTTAGCTATCTGCTTTCCAATGACAACAAGTGCCTCTCTGACCTGGTGGTTGGAATAGTGACAAACTGGTGGTCTCAGGTTTCAAGTATAGCTAGTGTTGGCAAAGATGTTCCAAGACAATCAAAGATGTTCCAAGACAATCCATGTAATCTGGCAATGCTCCTATAAGGTCTTAGTGTAGATGAGAATATTATTCAGATAAACACAAATGATGCCTTCCATGATCAGGTTGCAAAAGATCTTATTTATCATGGTCTGAAAAGTGGTAGAGCTATTGGTGAGGCCAAAGAACATTACTCAAGGTTCAAAGAGTCCACAAGTACTTCAGAATGCTGAGTTCCACTCATCTCTGTCCTTGATGTACACATTGTTGTAGCTGCAACAGATGTCCAACTTGATAAAGTACTGCACTCATCAGAGATTATTAATGAGTTCAGAAATGAGGGAAAGGGGGTAGCAATTCCTCATAGTCATTACATTTAAAACCCATTCTTCTTCTTAATCAAGACGACTGGGGAGGCTATGGGGGACTACAAGGGTTGTATTTACTTGGAGCTGAGGTTCTCCTGTAGAGATGCATCCAGTTTGTCCTGCTCCAATAGCACAAGTGGATAGAGCTGACAGCTAAAAGGTTCTGCTCTAGGTATCAGCTCAATGGCATGGTCCCATTGCTTGTGATCAGGGAGTGAATCAAAAGATACTTTAGCAAATACTTCCTCAAAGTCCTGAAGATAGTGAAAGACCATGCTACCAAAGGCTTTGGGCTTTTGATTTGCTGCAAATGCCTCAGCCAGCCTCTAGGAGGTGGTCTGAATGGTGCTAATTTCTGCCTTAGTTAGAATGGGGCTGAATGTGGTAGTATAAATCCTATCCCCTACTTCCATGGTTGTGTCTGGGGACTCTGAGTCCAGAGCAGTGGAAAATTCCCCTGTGTACCCTTCTTCCTCTTGAGTTTTGCAATAAGCTCCTCTGACATCCTTGTAGAAGGCCTCTCTGTGAGGGAATGTCAGTGGGGGGGAATCCAACAGGTTGAGATTGTCACAGGGGATGGGCACTATGTAACAAGTGCATATAGCAACATGCTCATAGACTTTGGCTCTGCATTCCTCTTGGGCTTCTTCAGCATATATAGTGCAACAATGGGGGCAATGGCTCATCTTCAGCATTCCTTCTGCTCAATAAATCTCCAGGTTGTATTCTCCCTTAGGGGCCAAGCTAGGATGGGAGCAAATGGAGGCGGGCTGGCTATGATAGAGTACTTGCTTCAGCCCCATGAGCTGTTACTGTTCTTGAGCCACCTTGTACAATGTTTTGATACATTCATTGTTAGGTTGTCCTTCTGCCATACTGTCAATTTAGTCTATGAGAGAGGGGTAGAGTCCCTCTCAAAAGGTACAGCAGAGTTGCAGCCTATCCAGAAAACTGGCATGCTTGACCAGGGTTCAAAAAGAGTCCATGTACTTGTTCAAAGACCTCTTTTCTTGACCATACTGGTCACAATTATGAAGGGAAAGTGTAGCTGTCTTAGCAAGGTCAAGAGGGAAAAACTTAGCTCTAAAATCACATTGAAACTCATCCCAATTTGCAAAGCTTCCAACTCCTCTCCTCCACAAAACTTGCAATGCATATGTGGAAGCATGGCCTAGCTTTATATATAAAAGCACCCATGCAATTTTTAAGGCATCTGAGGCAAATGTTTCACTGCCTAGCTGAATGTAGGTGATGCAGGACTGAATAAAATGTTTCTTAGTCTTGTAGTCTCTATCATAGGCATCAGGGAGTGCAGGGTGAGATATTTTAGATTGTTTCACTATTTTAGGGTCAGAATGGGCTGATGGCAAGGTTATAAGAGGGTTAGAAACTGCTTGAGGAGTTGGAGAAGGAAGAGGAAGGCATTCAAAAAGGGTCTGGAGAGAGTGGGCAATAGTCTCCATAAATTAGGATAAACCAGTGATGTGCTCCTATGTCACCTAGCTATCATGCAGAAAGCCAAAAGAAAAGCTATAAAGCACTAGCAACCAGATAGTGTAGCTGGCAGTAGAAAGTGTGTGTGAGGGCAAGTTGGTAAATGTCCCAGAGAATGAGAGCTGTAAGGTGATGTGAAGTGAAAAGGGGAGTGCAGATAAGGAATGTTGCTAATATTAGCCTAAATTGCTAGGTACTAAAGAAAGATTGCTAAGTCAGTGAGAGATAAATGGGAAATGGAGTGAAGACAGATGAATTGCAAAGGAAATAGGGACAATAGAGACAATAGGATTGGTAAGGATAGAAAGAAGAGTAAACATTGCTAAGGGATGGGGAAAAGTGATAGGATTAAGGTCAAACAAGTTGCTAAGCACAAGAATGGTAGGAAAAGTTACTAAGGTCTGTGAGGGCCTAGTGATGAAGGAGGAAGGGGGACAAGGATGTAAGCAGAGTCACTAAGGGACTGGAGATAAACACAAAGACTAATCACTAACTGTAGTTGCTAGTGTTGCTAAGATGCACAAAAACACTATAAGCTGCCCATACTTAATACTACACTAAATTGAGGATGAGTTTGCTAAGACTTGTTGCTAAGCTGTTAACAATGACAAGAATGACCAGAAAAGCACTCTGAAGCTGGAAGCAGAGATATATTGAGGAGCAAAGTACTTGGGCTTTTTATTAGTACAGTTTGTGAGGTACAAGGTATGTACAGGGAGTTGGGGGTAAGTAAATAATCAAGAAAGGAAAGATTGTTGCTACAGGTAATGCCATTTGTTAAAATGTCCATAATGCATACTGAGTGTCAAGATTGTAACCAAATGTAAGTATGTAATGTCAAAAGTGCATAATATATGTCAAATAAAAATAAAAGAGTATACTAAACATCAATATCTAATATATAGATACTGTTCAGGTATAGTGGTAAGTGAGACAAGATAAATGAAAGGTCCAGGTTACATGTTCCTATAATATATAATTTTTGAAAGAGAAGTGCCCATATCACTAAGAGCTATGGTTGTTACTGAGGGGGGTCTTGGTCTTGTTGTTTCAGATTCAAGGGCTAGACTCTATGTGATGAAGCTTGTAATCCAAAGGTTTTGTAGTTGCTGAGATCTCATGTAAAAAGCTACCTCATTTCAGACCTGAGGGCTACATGTGATAAGTCACATGACTTACTTGTGACCTGTCAAATGAGAATCAACAAAATAATAACTATTTGGGAGTCAGGTTCAAGTTTTCTAATGGGGTCAAGCCTTGTTGCACTGAGGGAAAGCATATCAGAGCATATGCTGTAGGACATAAATTCTTCTAGTTAGAAGACTAGGCTATAGACATCTGCTACCATTTAGCAGCTTGCTGCAATGGGTGGAGATGATATGGACCAGGAGCACATCTTTGTGCTCTATGAATTTATAGATGGGGAAGTGTAGAACTGGTTCCACAGACATTTCCTGCATACAAACAGAGACAAGTATTACTGAACCTTCAAGAAGGTCTTGATTGGCCTATACAACTGCTTTGCTAATGCAACAACTATACAGGAGGCTTGTAAAGCCTTTAGAACAGCTGTATATAATGCCCAAATGGGCATCCAGACCTTCTATAATGAACTTGTGGGTCATACTCAGAATATGGCTGTCTATCCAGATGGATGTACTATCCAAAAAACATTCCTGGACAGAATACCAGTGGAAATACATTGTGCACTTATACACAACAATAACCTATTACCAGAGGTCAACACAGTGACTGAGTTCCTAGTATATGCTATATGTTATGAGCAGTCTGCATAGACTACAACACACTACAATTAGCACACCTTTTGCCACACAATTGGAAGTTGCCAACCTGTCAAGGTTGGAATATTCTTAACAAAGCATTCCAAGATGGAACAAAACTGCAATCCATAGTTTGTGGTATGGTAAACATTGCCATCAGGCTATAAGCCTGGGCCAGGACAAGCTGGTAACATACTAGCAGCAAAGAACACTTGATATAGGCCCAGTATGGGCCAACCTGCACCAAAGGCAATGTGGGATGTTTCACCAAGAGTGGGCCCTCCCAAAGCTGCCTTTGGCAGTGGTGATGCAGGCTACAAACCTAGTAATAATACACTATAGAGCTATAATTGTGACCAAAAAGGCTACTTCTCTAAGGAATGCAAAGCACTAAGGGCACAAGTAAGAGCTGCTCATACAGCAGCAGTGGAGAGTAATGCAGAAAGCAATGCTGAGGCAGATTGAGAAGAGTTTGTCAAGGATGAGGAAGTTCCTCAAGAGATAGAGGAGCAGTCTGCAGTTGATAATACTGAAAGCATATAGATTGACAGGGACAAATATGTTGCAGTGGACATATATGATAATGATTATCATGCTTGTGATGATAAGGAAGAGCACATGTTTGCTCTGACTAAGCATCAAGGAGATAAACATGTCTATATGCAATGCATAACACTACAGAAGGCAGCTGATAAGCTGCAACAACCCTATTATACTCCTCAAGAGAAGGAGTGCTTAGTGACCTACATAGAGGTCAATGGGCATTCAGTCTGGATGTTGTGGGACTTTGAGAGTACTGCTACAGGCATCATGCCCCAGTTTGCTCATGTAAACACTATACATATTCATGAGTTAATGGAGCCATTAATGCTCCAGCTAGGAACTGTGGGGAGTTGTGCTGTTATACAGTTTGGTGTGGAGGTAAAAATTAAAATGTCAGGATAGCTGATGAAAGACTATGTAAATATAGCAAACTTTGATCACTATAATATGATTATTAGTATGCTATTCATATGTAGGAACAAAGTCACTCTTGACTTTGTAAGAAACAAGGTTATCATCAATGGAATGCTGTTGAGGGCTGAGAGAGTGGTCCTGGCAAACTTGGATGACCATCTACAATAGTATTGGGCTATGGAGAAGCATTACATAGATTGCAGCTGACTAAAAGTTTGCAAGAGTGCAACAGTAGAGGGCATTGGGCCAGCCTACTGGCAGATGTGCCAGTGATGTTGATGTCTGAAAAGAGTTCCAAGGAACTCTGAAAAGGGGGTAAAGGCTGGACCAGTCAATTACAGCTGATAGAAAAGCCACAAGGAAGCCTGACAAGGCCTGTCTACCTGATAAAACTCATACAGAATGAGTAGTTCTAGAATTATTGGAGTGTCAACCAACAAGCTCCAGAGTGAAGGTTGAAGACCTCATAACAGACAAGGTTGAAGAGAAATAACAGAATGCTACAAGTGCAGAAGAAATGACCAACAGCATAAGATCCTTTTGAGATTAACCAGTGCTACTACTGAATGTGCAATGGGCATATGACCTATGTATGCCACCAGAGTGGAACAGGGTTGTAGTCTAAATGGTGGTGCAGAAGTGGGCTGAGTCATATTAACCCACTGGAGAAGTGTACTGTCAACCCTTAGCTGACAAAATATCTGAACCTTCAAACATAATATTTGATGGAACCTTGCTGAAAACCAGAAGCATACAATGGTCAAGGAAATCAACAGTATCAAAGCCTCCACTGAGGCTGAGAATGGAAGACACTGGAGAAGCACACTCATGTGTACTCAGAGAATGATTTGAACCAAAAGTTCAGTTGTGCTAGAAGCATGTAGACAAAGAGAAAGTCAAGACTAATGGCTTATTGGATGAGAACATTCCATCATTGTGCCAGAAATGGCAGCAGGAATTCATGGACATTATCAATAAACTTCCCCATAGAGAGAAGTAAATCATGAAATTAATCTCATAGATGAAACCAAGCAGTACAAGTACCACTTGCCTTGCTGTCCATGAGCACTCCAGGAGCAGCTTTATGAAAAGACAGATTGCTATATCAATGCCAAGTGGTGGGAACCATAACTGGCAATGTAAGCTGCACTACTATTGTGCATTCATGAGAAAGATGAGACACTATGGACTTTATTGAATGTATGACAGCACAACAATAATACTGTCAAGGATGTGACACTGCTTCCTGATCAGAAAGTCATTTGTAAAGATGTTGCAAAGGCTAAATACAGGTCAAAGATTGACCTGATAGATGCTTACAAACAAGTATGTATACATATGAAAGACATTCTGAAGACTACATTTGCATCCCTGGCATGACACCTTTATACCTTTTAAAAACTAAGCCTTAGTTGTCTATGACTGATTTACCTTGTTCCTGCAAATCCTGATTGTGGATGCATTAATAGTTAAAATGCTTATACTAGTTGTCTGTAAGATGGCATGGTATACTTAGTTCATGTAGCATGCTTTCTTCATGTGCCTCTTTCTTGTTAGTGACATGTTGTTGAGGCATTTTCATGTCAGGTAGTTTCTCTGCCTCATCCTCACCTGTAGGATTAGACATTGCTGTTTTGATAATGCCTGGTGAGGTATTCTACTAGTGTTAGCCTGACACTAGGTGGCATTCTGTTGTCTCTTATAGCCTTGCTGGGACTCATTTGCCTGTCTGGGTGCATTCAAGATATCCATTGCTGCTATAATGTCTGGTGTCTGCTAATGCAACACTGTATCATAATCCATAGACTCAGCAAGTGTGGCTATTAATGTTGATGTCTCTTGAGTGGCCTCACACTTGATATACTCATTGAGCTCAAGCTTAAAAATACAAGTAAAAAGTTGAATATATCTAGTCAAATCCAACTTAGGTACATGCTAGCCTCTATCAACAGGTCAATGTAAATGCTTTACCATATAAAGCTGTAGATTCTTTTATATAAATTCCTTATTGACAAATGGAAAATGGTCCAATATCAGCCAAAGCTAGACAGATAAGGTGATGTGCTTCTATACCACCAAGCTGCCATGCAGGAAACCAAAAGGAAGACCTAGAGAACATCAGCAACCAGATAGGGTAGCTGGCAATAGGATATATATGAGGTCAAGTCAGTAATCAGCCCAGAGAACAAGAGCTGTATAGAGTAGGATGAGAAAGGGGTGCAAATGAAAGAAGCCATTAACATCAGCCTAAGTTGCTAAATACTAACAGTATGTTGCTAAGTTGCTAAATAAAAAATGGAATAGGAATAGAGGGGAAGGTGGTATGTGATATAAATGTAGGTCAGGTAAACAAAAGTTGCTAAAGTATGAAAGGGGCTAAGCACAAGTCACTGGGTAAACAATTACTAAAAAGATGTTGCTAAGGTTGGTAAAGGCCCAGCAACAAGAAGGAATAGGGCAAGAATGTAAGTCAAATGGGAAGGATCTTGGGGGACACACAAAACTAGTCACTAGCCATAGTTGCTAACATCACTGAGACACTATAACACTAAGGCACCTATACTTGGTACCATGCTAAATTGAGAATGAGGTCACTAAGGCTTGTTGCTAAGCTATTAACAATAGCAAAGGTGAACAAGAATGAGCTCTGAAGCTGAGGGAGATACTAAGGGCCAAGTACTTGGGGTTGCTCTGTCTGTTTCTTCATTTTTTTTAGGTATGTACAGGGGGTATTTATACTGTTTGTAAGTAATGTATCCTAAAAAGAAAGATGGTTACCATAGGTAATGGCATCTGCCAAAATAGATACTGGGTGTCAAGATGGTAACCAAATGTAAGTATTTGATGTCAAAACATGCATACTATGTGTCAGAATGAAAATAACAAGCATACCAAATGTCAGTATCTGAGGTGTAGATGCCATTTAAGTATGTTAGTAATTGGGATAAGAAAAATGAAGGGTCCAAGAAGTCACATGTCTATATGTTCATTTTGAAAGTGAAGTGCCTATGTTGCTAAGAATTGTTGCTAGCAAACATTGCTAAGGGGGCTTTTGGCAAGGTCATTCTAGATGCACAGTCTAAACTCCATGTGATAAATGCTCATGACCAAAAAAAATCCCATGGGTCACTAAGGTCTTGTGCAAAATCTTGTGCTGATCCCCAGGTCATGTACTGTCCAAATAAGATAGTCAGAGATGTTGGTAACTGTACTCAGTGACAGATAGGTCTTATTATCCTCCCCTATGCTGAAATCTTGACTGTCCTCAGTCAACCAAGTCCTGTGATTGCTTGAATGGTCTGCACATGGAAAAGGAAAAGTGCATAAAAGACTGGCACTTGGCTGAACTTCAACTCAGTTCTCCCCACTTATCTTCTCTATTTCTCTCTCAGATCTTATCTCTGACCAATTGCTATGGCCTCCCTCATTGCTGATCAGATTGACAAACATGCTATGGCCAAAGTCTTCCTGAGGAAGGCCAGTCACATCTTAGCAACCACCCACCAACAATTAGCAACAAATCCTCATGGAGTGGCTATTGCTATCATCAAGACATGGCTTAGTTAGTTTGAGACAGCTGGCAGTGGTCTGGAATGGCCAGGGTTAATGGATGTGGATAGGGAGTGTCAGGCCCTCTACAAGCAATTCAAAGGGGAAGAGTGGATAAAGGTTTTTGCTAAACACTTTGTAAGTTCAAAACTCTACTTTTTCTTGTAGCAGCAGTTAACAATGTTGCTAGGCCCCTCCTTTCCCTTCTCTCTCTTCACTGAAGTATCTGCTGGAAGATCTTGAAGCTGGCATGATGGTAAGTGATAGCAATGTTGCCCAAATTAGCAACATTGCTAAGGTATTTTTAGTTATTTGATGAGCTTTCTCCTGACAACAAATTTTTCTTTCAGCACCCCCCTCATGAGCTGCCAGTAGAAACTGGCTCAAGCCAAGGTAAGGAAACTATCAATAGGGAGGCAGGACCTTCCACTTCTAAACCTGTAGTTGGTGATGTTACTAATTATAGTGACAACTTCAAAGATTAAGAGTAAGGGGAAAGGCAAAGCTAAGGAGGAGGAGGAGGATATATTTGAGGTAAGTCCCAAGATCCTTGTCAAGTCCAAACTTGTACTGATTATTTCTCTAGGAGCTGGTACAAGAGGTTTTTACCAATAAGGAGTTGATAGATCTTCTCAAGTGGTGATAAGCAACAACTGTGGTGGATATAGGTCTGGAAGCTGGCATTATCTTGTAGAAGGCCAAAGGGAAAGTGATAGTGTCACCAACCAAGTGACAAGCATTCAAAATTGAACAGGGAGCAGTAAGTTCCTATTGACTTCCTTCTTCCATCCTTAGTAATGATATTTTGTTAGTATGACAATTGCTGGGCCAACAACAACCCTGAGGGTTGTTGGTACCCTACCAGCACTTAGCTCTGCTATCATTGTGATAGCTTAAGAAAGGGCTATTTTTACTATGGATGATTATTGCAGAGCAGGATTGGCAGTTTTATTACTAAAATAGTGACATGGGCAGCTTTGGTGAGACAGGCAAGGGCTTTCTTGGAGGGACAATGGGAGTTAGCAGCCACTGGATGACCTATCCAAGTTAAGCATTCAGGCTTAAACTTGCTGACAATGCAGGACAGGACATTAAGGGGTTGAAAAGTCACTAGGAGGAAGTGGCCCATCAAGAAACCAGCCCCTAGCCTTGTAGGTGACAGTAACAGTTCCAGCAATAATAGTGACAATGTGCCCTTAGCCAGAGTGAAGTGGCCCCATGTAGTTCCTAGTGCTGGAATGCCTGAATCAGAGGAAGACATCAAAATATGGGCAGTGACACCAGTAGTGGTGATTGTGGAGTTGGCAATAGAGGAGGGTGGTGCAGGAGTGGACTCAGAAGAAGGTGATGGGGAGGAATGGGGTGGAGTTGAGGTAACTGAGGAGGCTGAGGTTGATAAGGAAGAGGCAGTGCCAAAGGCAGTGGATGAGAGTGAGGTAGTGGCAACTCCAGTGCCAGTGAGTTTTGAAGTTTGTTCTACTGCTAACTATTTTACTAACAATAATGGTTACTAGGTGCTTCATACTCCAGCCCCCATGCATGAGGTGGGCAACAACAATCTGAGGTGGCTGGGTGAAGACCTAGTCCTACTAGAGCTATTGATGCCAGCTTCCTTGCTATAGGGGGTTCAAGGGGAGAGCAGCTGGGCTGGAGTACCATTTCCAGTGGTCTTTGGATAAAGCTAGGGCTGCTCTTCTCAAGGCTCAAACTCATTATTCCATTGCTAAGTGGTCACTGGCAACATTGAAGAGCTATCATTGGGACTGTCAAGCTTTCTTTGCCTGGCAGGAAGAGAATGGAATCAAGGGAGGAGAGGAGGAGATGGGGGACATACTCAGTGATGATGCTGACCTTGATGTATAGTGATTGCCCTCCCTTATAAATATATATATTTTTATATCTTTTTGTTGTCCTTGTAGACTAGCCCCCTTAAGGGGCTTAATATCTTGCTGTATTATAATGTAGACTGGCCCCCTTAAGGGGCCTTCAAAATGTAACATAATGAACTGAAGTCAGAAGACAATTAAAACAATATAAGAAACAGAAAATAAATGAAATTGAATAGAGCCAAGGTTCAAGAAGAAAGGACAAAGACAGAATAATTGCTACACACTAGTGATTGTTGCTTGGCACTAGCAACAACAAAGAGAAATGCTCAGTAAATCATTATGGCATGAAAACCCCAAGGGCATGCTAGTTGCTAGTAAAAAGTTGCTCAGCACAGCATTATAGCAAAAAATATCCAGAAGTCAAAGTCTGTGAAGTACTTAAACAAAAAAGAGATAATATAAAAATAGACAAAATGAAGGACTTAATGTTTTTATATTGTAGGTGATGGTTTTTCTGACTGTATAATAAACAAATAAGTAGAATTGGAAATGAATGTCACTATAGCTTAGCAAATGGCCTTTAGTTGTCAGTTTCATTAGCAACATCACTAACATCATCATTGTCCACTAGATTGGTTTATTTGAGTTCATGTAAGCAAGAGGTATTAATGTCAAAAGTGTTGCTAGGCATTGATATATGCTCTCTGGCAAAATATGGGATCAAGCAAAAGGCAGCTACCAGTTGATGCAAAACTGACCCATCTAATTTATAAAGGATGTAAGCACCTCCATGGTTACAAGATATTACCACCAAAGGGCCTAAGTAACAAGGCCTCATCTTTTTGTTATGGGTCACTTTGATTCTAGTATTCCTCATCAATACAAGGTCACCAGTCTGAAAGTTATAGTCACAGATTATAGCAGCATGTTCTACTTCAAAACAAATAGCAGCTAAATAACAAGCACTAAGGACAGTGTCATGGAGTCACTCAAGATCTTCTTGGCAATGCTGTAAATTGATCACTTGGCAGGCTATAAGGTTGGTAGAAGACAATAAGGAATTTGGCAGTGGTTGCAGGTATGTCACTTCAACGATGTCAGTGGGGAGAAGGAGATGGGTACCAGTAACAGCATAATAGGGGGAATAACCCATTCACTGGTGCACTGTAACATGTTCTGACCAAAAGACTGAATGACATGCAGTACTCTACCTGAATTGATCACCATCCACCACCTTGAAAAGAGTCTGGTGAATATCAAAGTAAGGTCACTCAACTATGCCATTAGTATGCTTGTTGTACCCAGAGACCCAAATATAGTGCAAGTTGTACTTCTTTGCTAAGTAGGCCACAGCTTTCAGGATGGGAGTGCCATTGTCAGTAATGATTTTGCTAAGGGCTCCCCAGCAACAAACAACATCTTTATATAACTACTTGGCAATGGCATTGCTATTCTCCCTAGCAAGCATATGGAACTCAGGATAATGTGTTAGCAAACAATATCCTTGGATGATGTACTTGAATCTATTGGAAGGTGGCATGAACATGGTGTCAATGTATATCTTGCTGAACAATAGTGCTGGCATAGCAACAACTAGTGGAATAAGTACTTTTGTTGTTTGGTGAACCTGGCAGATATGGCATGTACAAATATACTATATGATATCCATGCTAACTTGGGGCCACCAAAAGTGTTCCAATAAGGCTGAGTGGGTAGCAAGAAGTCCTCTATGGCCCAAGTCATTATACATTGCTTGCAATATTTGTAAGTGGCAGTTACTTGAAATAAACAACTTGTGTGCACCATCCTTATTTCATCACCAAAGCTTACCATCTACCATAAAGAACATAGTGGCATAGCAAATAAACTTGGCATAAGCATTGTTGCTGAAGTTGTCTAGCCTGACTAAATTGCTAAGCCACTTCTGGACCAAAGCAATACAAGCATCACTAGTAATGGCCTTAGTGGAATGTGGCATATCACTATATATGATAGTGGTGTCATTCTATAAAGGTAGAAAATCATTGGTAGTTGCTAAACATGGGGCTGCTGGATCAAAAGTGTTGCTAATGAATGTTGCTAAGGACTGGTACTCAAGGACTAGGGGCATTGATTATGAAGCTGAAGAGACATGGTAAAGTAAAGAGAAAGAGAGCTGAACTTGGTGAATGAAGCCATGTAGTTGATCAATCCAATCCTCATATACAGAGTTGTTGCTATTGTCAGGAAGAGGGTTGCTAGGCTGTAGTGGTTATTGCAAAAGTCCATCTGGGCTATAAAAGGAAGGTACTCTTAACATGCACAAGCTCAAAGTGGAACATCAAAATCACCATGATCCAGTGATTTATGCTAGCAGAGGGCTAAATGTCAGGGTTCTAAAGCATACCCTTGATGTAGTGAGCATCAACTTCAATGATGAGGTTTCTGACTCCTATAAGGTACATCCTTAAGGCCTGCAGAGCATGGTAGAGGCCATAGAGCTTGAGCTTAGGCTGACTGAATTGTGATTCCCTTTTGCTAAGTGTAATGGATCCAAAGTGATTGTAGTAATGTTCTTTGTGGTTGTCACTACAACACTAACAGAGGTAGTAACATATAGCAATGTAGGACATATTAACTGCTAAGATAATGGGGTCAGATGATTCATAGTCAATGGAGACTAGGGGCTTAGCATCTTTGAGAGCATTAACAAGGTCTTGCTAGGCATTGACTTGGTCAGGACCAAACTCAAAAGGAACACTGGTGTATGTGAGTTTTGTTAAGTCATTAGTGCAATGAGCAAAATTTTTAATGAAAATCCTAAGGATGCCAACTGTGCCCAGAAAGGCTCTAACTTCAGATAGCAACTGGCAAGGACCCCATTGCTCAAGCAAGGCTAAGCAACTTTTGTCTGGAACTCAACCACTAGGTGTGCAAATGTGTTCCAAGATCTTAAACATTGGGGCATATAAGACAAGCTTGTAACCAGAAAATGTACTGCCACAGTACTTCATTTGCTGAAGAATCTGGTTAAGAAGCTCAAAGCACTTCCAGAGAGCTAAGCAAATGTTTGGGTCAGTGGGATGCTTAGCAGAAATACCATTAATGAGCTTCCAGTCTTTGGGACCCTTTGAAATCTTTGCTAACATGTCTGGCAACAGGTTTGATCTTCATAGTGACTGGCTTGTATTTTTTCTTCACCTGTACTCCTTTTCTTTTAGTGGAATTGTTAGCAATATACTGTGCAGGGAAAGGAATGTTAACATATGTAGGTGCAATGTCTATA
>JABCKS010025461.1:2837-14954 GCA_018851325.1 Termitomyces sp. DKA19 | reverse complement strand
GCAACCTCAGAGAAGGTTCCTAGACCTTTTACCCATAGTATTGTAGGAATATATATAGGGCTTTGCTCTGTGCTCACTGACACTGCTATGTTACCTGGCTCTACCTTTGGGTACAGCTGAATAGAGGGCACTCTAGTATCCTTGAAGGTAATATCAGTCTGACCACCATATGGTGGTCATATAGGAGTGACTGCTGGCAGCCCTCCTGTGTTGACATTGCAAGCCATCAGGTCAAATACAGTATGTAGATATAGAGGTTTCCTTGCTTTACTAGGTTTAGGAATCATCATTATAGGAACCATATTTCCATTGTTAGTGACCTTTCCTTGACTACTCTCAATGTAAGCATTATGCTTTTTGACCTATTGGGATTGCATTACCTCATGGCATTGTGATAGATGCTAGTGATATATTCTGTTTGGTTCAATCAGGTCAATGCTATAATTAATAGCTCACAAGAAGGCAAAGGTATGTCACTTGCCAACTTACATATAGGTTCTGCATAATGTCTCAATTCCTCCTAAACTACCTCTAAATTTTCTTTATAAAGCTCCATTAATCTTGAAGCTAGTTGGGTGGTGCCAGTCTTTTCAAGTGTTATGGATTTAGGTGAACCAACTACTACTTTAGCTGGGTTAATTCCAAAGGTCATACAATACTGAAATGAAAAGAAAGTGCTATGAATGAGATTGTATCCTGACAGGTTGATGACATTGAAGTATTGCTTTTCAGAAATCAATTGATATTCAAACTTGGTAATGGCACCAAAGTTAATGCAGGAGCATAATCCCTTATATAGCTAGTTATATAGGGACTGGGGACAAGAGTTCTTTCTTTTAAATAGTGCACATGCAGAGTGTCCATTAATATAAATAACAATTACTAGAGGTTTTGATGTCATGTAAGAAGGATCCTTCATATGGGCAGCATTCTGCTGGATGGCAGAGTAGGTACTGGCAGGGATTTATTGTCCATTAAGTTCAAGGATATGTAAGTACCCATTGTCCACTTTCATTTGCAGCTGCACAAAAGCAAATGCCTAGGTTTCAATCAGATCAAGGTTGTATACATTATTAACCAATTCATGGGGCAGTGGATCTTTAAAGAGGTTTGCAATATAGTATTGGAGGTTATGAGGGTAATCAATATACATCCTCCTAAAGCTTGTACAAGGACCAATTAATCTACTTCTAGTACTATCTTGCAATATTAAACCATTCATTACTCAAAGCAGTGAAGTCAAGGTATGTATAAAAGCACAAGTGATAATCCTCAATAAAGTATGTAGGTCCAACATTAGTTACCTCAAATTGGTAATAAACCAGTACCCAATTAGTTTGATCATGCTAGTATGGTATTTCATGCTCCAAGGCTCAAAAAGCATGCCATCTATATATATCAGCCACCAGTAGTGACTAATAGAATGGCCAGTAATTATAAGGTGCCCCAGTCAAGACATAGTAAATTCTTGTTATAACAGTCCTTAATTGGGAAGTGGATTCTCATTACCAGTACTTGGCCAACCACTTCAACAAAGTTGAATCTAGCATCAAAGACAAGTATCTCTTTCTGAAATATAGAGGTAGCCTTATATTGCTTTTTCCTATACTATGGTACATTTACTAGGTCTTCAGAGTAAGGTTGTATGCTTTCTAGCATTTCCTCAATTTTGTTGCAAGTAGCATCACTCAGTTGATACCTTTTAGGGTGGATATCTAATAATGCAATATTATCATCTCCCATTTCAATATGAGTTTGGTAGAATCTTCTAAACTTCATTGGAGGTAACATGATTTCTTCAGAAGGTACAGTTGCTTTGCTATCTTGAAGGTCATTGTTATTATCTGAATTGGAGTCAGATACTGGGATTAATGGTGGAATTATATCCCCATCACTGTCATACTCCTTGGGCTTTAGCATATCAGTAGAGTCAACAGGTGAGGTACTTACTCTTACCATACTAAGGGATAACTTGGTGGTTTCTCCCAGACTGTCTACTCCCATTTGTTTTGCATGATTTATTGCCACTTGAATTCCAAATGCACTCATTCTAGGAGATTTGCTATTGCCAGACTTGGCCTTTCTTTCATTTGGACAATTTCTGGCAGAATGTCCCTCTTCACCATATAAGAAGCATTTGCTGGCAGTATGAAGTTTGTTCTTCTGCTCCTTACTTAAACAAGTACCAGGCTCATAATTAATTTCCCCCACATTTACAGTCATTCCTTGCTAACTGAGAGAAGTCTGCCCATTATAGATTCTTAGTGTTGTGTTGATTTTGTGCACAAGGGTTAAGTGAAACTTATGCTTCTTATTACCATATTGAGGGGTTTTTCAATCTTATGATCAGCATCCCCTAGGGTTCATGCAAAGTCAATTGATGGATTGTGTTCATGTTTACCAGGCATGTAGTTATTGCTACTGTTGCCAGGTTTATTCTATATGTCAACATTGTCAGCCAATTCCTGATATTCTGCCTCATAGATTATTTTCTTCTAAGTGGTGTACTTTGGATTCATATGTTTACAAAGTATGGCTATGCAAATAGATGGCCAAAAGCTATTGAAGAGTTTGACAACACATGCATGCTTGCTATCAGTGCCCACAATAGTGAACATGTCATCAAGATCAGCAATATACTCTCTTACCAACTTGCTTCTCTGAGTGTAACTATTCATTTTTTCCTCTGTTGATCACAAAAGTCAATAGGGAGATAGTAATTGAATAGCTCAGTGAAGAACTTCTTGAGGCTCCACCTTTCAGGTTCAAGGGATATACAATATGTATAAAATATATATGCTTTCCCAAATATGAATTCAGACAACATCATCACCTGATGTCAACATTCTACATAGCTATACTTAACATAGGCAGTGAAATACATTAAGAACTTGTAAAAAGCCCATGTCTATATGGCCATCATATTTTTCAGGCAGTGAGCTTAATAATAGTATATTAGACTATTTGTAGACCTTTAGTAGTGCCTTCTGCTTTGACTCCTGCTTCTGTGGCAAGATAATGAGAAGGAATCACAGCTATTGGATGCACACAAATTACTTTCTGTGGTTTCATTGCTGCTGAGTTCTGTGCTTGATTTCAATTCTGATTTACTGTCAAAAGATTCATCTAAAGAGTGAAGGTTGTCCAGGGAGTCATAGTGGGCATATTTGCCTAGGTACTTGAATATGCATCCTAGAGTGCTTTTAGCTGTGATCTGGGTGATTGGTTTTATAGCAGCCAGGTCACTTTTCTTGAATCTAGTTTTTCCTAATCCTGTTCCATACTTACAGGTTCTTTTAGATCCCTCTGCCACTTTTCTGAATTAATGTAGCAAGCTCATAAGAGAGTGGTTTTGACCCTGCATGGTTCTTCTTCCTCTGGTGGAAGGTCTTCTTCCTTTTTTTAAGGTAGTTAATTTCACATCTCATCTTCCTTTTGTTATGTAGGTATTCTATTACCTTAGTGCGCCATACTTCATCTTTTTTAGATTCACTCTTGGTCTCATCTTCCCATTGCATGTTCTTTCCACCAGCAACATCTCTGATGTTAGGGGTTTAGGCATCTGGTACACAGTCTAAGTTGGCAGGTTGTTGCTTACAGTTTTGTGCATTATATTCAGCTAATAGTTCTTGCTGAATTTATAAGTCACCTTCAGGTTTGTCAAGATGTATAGCCTCCTGGCTAGTAGAGTCTATCCTAATCTGTGATGGCCTGGCATGGCCATTATCTGTCTTAAAGCAGGTTTCATTCATATAAGTGTGTACCCTTTCTATACAGTGCACTACCTACTCACATTCTGCTAGGGACATGTGGCCCTTGGCCTCTGATATATCTTATACTAAGTCTTCATCCTTCATGATTGGGGACCTCCTCTATATAGGTATAAGTACTGGGTGTGGGCTTTTTATTAGTATGTAAGTTACTGATATATTTGTCTATCACTACATTTAGGTCTACAGTGGACATATAACAATGTTGTCTGCTGCCCTCCATAGAACTGGTCAGACTAGACTCTTGGTCATTGTTATCCATATTGGAGTTAACATCTTTGCTAGCTCAAAGCTCAGCAACTTCCACATTTAGTTTAGTGGGCATTGCACTCCTGTCAACACTCATAGAATGATCAACATGTATTGTTGACCTGAGTGCTTTGGACATAGGTGATAATTTGGTTCCCTTCAACATTCCAAATCATTGGAGTAGTCCCATATCCTGGATTGTAGTGGGGCTGATAAGTCAAGCCATTTCTCCTGACTGTATTTGGATGCATAGAGTATATCTGGTAGATATATTATCAGTCAATGGTTAAAGTCTTGGATGACTTCATGGGCTGGATCACCACAGTTGATTGGGCTAAGGGGAACCAAGGTACCAAAGTCAAGAGTTAGGTATTGCTTTTTGGCTAGGACTTGGAAAAGTTCAAAATATAGAGCAACAGTATGATTGTTGTTGTAGCATATAGCAGAACAAAATATATTTGTGTACAATAGATAAAATTATCTGGAGTCAGAGAATCAGAAGTAATCTAGTATATACATAAGAATTGAATGAATCATAAGACTGACCTGGAGTCAGAGAATTGGAAGTGATTCTGACTCCAGGGTTTAAGCAGTTTATATCAAATCATACTTGTAAGACAAGTGGCACCTAATACCTAATATATAAGTAATATATGAACAAAAGATGAATTGAAAATAAGACAAGTGGTGCCTAATGTGTAATGTGTGAGTAATGTATGAATAATAGATAAAACAAATTTTGAAATAAAGATAAGGAATAGAACATATGACATGATGACAGGTATTCATGATGCAGCAGTGTGCATGAATTGTGTCCAAGCTGTCAGTCACATTCCTTCAATGGTACGGTGTCGTCACACGAAAGACTCAAATCAATTGTAGGAACTATTGTAAGTCTTGTATTGAACGAGAACTGGCTACCGAATACAAAGTACGAAGTATTTATACTGTCGGCAGACTCAGTCCCGGTAGCTAAGCAAGGATCACAAGCTAAAAAGACTAAGGCCGGAAAAGCTAAGCTTCTAGGGTCACGGTCGTTACAGCTACCGTCACAGACCGCTGAAGCCTTATCAAAACTCTTCCAAACGAACATACTTAAAAGTCCATCCGACAACCAAGTACTTTCTACGATTTCTTGGAAGTTCTCTGCAGTCACTGGTGGCTATACAGAAACTGCGTCTCAAGTTGAAAGTCGATCGCAAAAAAGAACTTCGATACTGGCGTCTTTGCCAGAAATAATGAATACCTTGAGGCGGTAATGAAGGTCGTGTACAGGAATCGTGAGTAATCGTCACAGTTGGAAGAAACTGAATCAACGTATACGTGGCGTATCTGATGCTCTTCTTTCCGGCAAGGCTGAATACCATGTTCTTTGTTCTCTTCGATATGTGGTTGCACTGTCTCGTTGATTGTCCTTGAAGATCAGTCGTCCTTTTCTGACAGTACGTCGTATACTGATATGCTTCCATTTATACTCGTCAGATCTGGTTAACTAACCGAATGGTCATCCGCCATCGACGGCATCTTGGCCCGCAGCTGGGTGGCACAATGTCGAACAATCGTCAATAAACCTTGGCCGTGGTACCGTATGATCTCTTTTGATCTGGCCATATGATATCAGTGCCACTGAATGGACACCTCAAAGAGTAATGTCACATTGCACATTGAATCTATTAGGAGAATGTATTAAAACATCACGGCTGTCCCTTTCCTGCGGCTCAGTACTCTCAGGCGAAGTTCTAGGCCCTCTAGCAACGTTCAAACCGTCTTTCTGCGAACCCAAAATGGACTTGCCCTCCGTCCTTTTCTTTGATGCTCAATCTCTTTTGGAGTTTTCGCCAATCTCTTGTGCCCGAGAAATACTCCCTTCAAATTTGTCCGAGTCAGATCATTCTATATATTCTTCCGTCAACTCCACCTCTGCAACGACCCTCGCTGGTGACATTTGTGTGTCGTCAAAGCATGATTCGCCCAATGAATCCCAATACATCGGGCTACCGCATTTCTCCGCACAGGTGCCACCGCAACTGACTCAAGTAATACCGGAGATGCAGGAGGTTCGGTCTCACTCATTCCCCACCGCAAAGCGTCACAGAGTTGAGTCGGATACTTTGACGTTAGAAGACGCCCTCCTTTGGCGCCCTTTGCACGTTCTTCCACATACCGCTCCTCGTCCGAAGTTCTGTATTGAGACCCCAGTCGAAACTGCTTCAATTCGCCCGACGTTGAGCCATGTACGCGGCCCTCAACATAATCCTGTCCAAAAAATGGTTCCTCAGTGGCCATATGGCATCAATCCTTCGAGCTTGAACAAGGATCTACCTGCGCTTCCTACGCGAAGATTACGCGGCTGGCGCACTATTCGACGCACGATTTCACACCTCTTGCAATGCAGATCCAAGGAAAGCCTCCCTGCAACCTCATCTCTCCCGTCTGGTCAGGCGATCCCTCCTCGTGCTCCGAAAACATTGAAATCCGTCTCTCTCAAATCTTCCTCTGCCTCCCTCGTCTGGCGTCAAAATTCTTCATCGGGGGTCTTACACTCTGGGGCAACACCGCACATTGTCGGTGCACGGCAACCTCGCACGCAGGTTTGCAAGCAGCAATTACGCCGGTCACGCTCGTGCTCCGGCTATCCGAACGTGCTTGCAGCCATTTCCGATGAGCAACCTCTAGCTGTTGATGTTGAGCCTACGCTCGGAAAAGACGAAAAAATGGACGAGCTCGCGCAGGAAGGCTTCGCGATACTGAGGGAGGCGGCCAATGCATGGAATATGGAGCCTATGGTGGTTGATGATGATTCCGTGGTGAGTGGGGACGAAGTACTGGACGAAATAACAAAGGAGGCTTTTGAAATATTGGGAGAGGTTTACAAGACGTGGAAGTTTGCCCCTCTCAGCGAGGATGATCCCGCGTTCATAATTGTGAGACAAGACCAGTTGGTTCAACCAACGGGGTTCTGACTGAGCGTGAAACTCTGGGCTTTTGCTCTTGATCTACGTCTTTCAGAATGCTGTTCTGGGTTTTCATGCAAGTTAGGGTGCTAGCAGAACAAATAAATCTCTTCGAAAGTTACCTGAATTCACTCAAGGTTGTCAAGCAGGATCAAACTGAAAGAAAACCGTACATATTAAATAAGTTAGATGGCGTATATCATGAGCTAGTTAGCATCGATTGAGTAACGGTATAGATCAAGCAAATTCTTGTCTTTGAATGTGACCCAGATGCATAGATCGTCTACATACATTGCATATGTCCGAATCACCTAACCTGATTTGTCTGGGTCAGAAGTAATCAACTCGAAGGTTTCATACCCATCCTTTCTTCCAACTTTGAGCAATCCCACAAGTCTGGTATTTCCCGATAAATAATCAATCCTCTTTACACCTTTTGCTCTCTCTGCATGGTACCCGGCATAATCACCAGATACGGCTCGACACCGACGCGTAAAAGCTCTGCGTACCTTCTCTGTTTCGGCTGGCGACAACTTTGCCCAATCAATGTGGGAGATTTGCAACTGCATTTGGCGATGCAGTTCGCGTAGAACGTCGAGCACGGTGATCGGAGGAGCCTCGTACCCTGCCTTGACGTGAAATTCGTAAGATTCTCGTGGCAGACTGAGGTTGATCTCCCATTCTTTAGGAAGAGTGTCCGAAAGGATTCGCATTCGTGTAATTGGTGGATAGGTCACAGGCTGTGTTAGTTGTTCGAGTGGAACCTGGGTTGTCTGGCCTCTGTCGTAGTATAGAAGGGGCTCAACCTGGGGGAGCGAGAGATCGAAGAGAAATCCAGAGACAGGGGCCTCGGCGTTTACAAGGGGATGAACTTGAATTGTTTCGAATGACGGTCGGTCGGCAGAACTGAAGGAATGTCGGCGCTGCGAGAATGATGATACTCCTGCAGTAACACTAGCAGCACTTCCGACGGATGCTGAAAAAGGTGGGGCCACATTACCCCATGGAATCTGGTACCCCCCACCCCATGACGGGAGATATTCACGTCTGGGTGCCCATGGATCATGGGTGTACCCTGCCTCGTAAGCGCTAGCAGTTGGCAAGGCATACCACTCGGGACCGGACCTGGGTAGGGGGATGGGAGCGTGGCTTGGTGAGGGATGGGAAGAGGGTGGGCGTGAATATGGCGAAGGAGGGTATATGGTTGGGTCTGGAAGGAAGGGCGTCGAGGGCCTGGGCGAATGGTAGTAGGGAGAGTTCTGGAATTGAGGTGCGCTGTATGTAACGGGAGTGGTAGGAGGCCTATAAACGAACGTGTTTGACATAATGCCGCAGTGCTCAGCCTGGGGTGCTGATTTGTTATAAAGAGTCCCGTGAGCCAATCGTGATGCAAGTGGCCTGCTTGTAAACCGTGCGGTCAACGTTCGTGCCTTGAATAGCAGTAAATCTGAACGATGGAAAGACAAATGAGCAATGTGCCCGCCCAAGATCGATGGTACGGGAGGAGAAGGGGCTGTGGTTTCCGCCTCCATAATCGATCAAAAATTTGATGATCTCTGGAAATCATTTACCAAAACGAGCAAACACAACAATGTCAACCTTGACTGGCAGACACGAACAGATGGCACAGACAGAACAGAGGTTTAATCGCGAGTGGCTTGTCGGTTAAACTTATCGTAGACCTGGGTAAATCTCCAAAAGGACATTTGAAAGCCGACATATGGACAAGATTGAAGAAACGTGTGGTTGTATCATTGACTCTCGTGTAACAAACTCAACACGTGTCGACGTCAAGATGCTGAGAAAAGTTGTTGCATGGGACGTCGATTATTTCACCATATCAGGCAAGCGGATACTTCCAATTTCCGGAATTTTGGCGAAATGGACCCAGTGATCATTTTTCCCATTAGAACCATTAGCGTGCTGGACCAAAAGCTAGCGTTGTGGGATAAATAAATAAATAGAAGATCCCATATTTGGTAACGCTCTGGAATTGAGCTGAAAGTTGTGTGTATTTTTGCATTGTTGCAGACTGGGAACTAGTCTGACCTTGTTCTTCTAAAGGTACATTGCGACAGAAAGGTAGAAATCTTGAGTGTGGATGGGTACGGGTACGACGATACTCCTGCAGTAACAACAAGGTGCAGGAAAGGGTGAAAAATCACTTCATGGAGAATGACTCCGTGACGGAAGACATTTACGTCTAGGTTCGCTTCTATAGATCGTATCCCTCCTCGCAAGTACTTTGAGCTGTTGGGAATGCATACCGTTCGTTATTGGATAAGGGTCCACGGAGCTGCTGTACAGCGGTGTGAAGGACTCGAAAAGGAATGAGCACGAATATGGCGAAGTAGGATCGGGAATGAACGGTGTCGAGAACCTAGGCGAACGGGAGCAAAAAGACCATGCAGTCCACCCAGCAACATTCGTGCCTCGAACAGCAGCAATACTATGGATAGATATGGCTCTGGAGGATGACAGGGCAGATAGTGATGTTCCGATGAAACAGGCTGACAAGTTCTGGCCGAAAACGCGCTGCGGCCACACCACCCTTCCACCTTGTATGGGTCGTACCTAACAATCAACCTTACCAAGTTCTGGCTCCATAGCAGCCGATGATGCCATTTCGATGTCAATGATCTTTTCCACAAGTGTCATGAGATGAGGCGCTTGATGACGAGTTGACTATGAAATGCTATTGTCTCAAGCATGAGGAGCGACCCACACACCTCTTTGTTAGTTCCCCGCGTTTGCATGATCAACAAGGTAACCCCCCACGAGAAGGATAGAGATCTTAGAGTCTTCAAGTAGGAACAGGTGTAAGTCCTAGTGAATCGTAGAACTGCCGACAACGGTACAAATTGATCCTTTATATACTGTGGAGAGACCTGTACGTAATACTAGGGTAGTCATTTGGATAAAGGAAGCTATAGGGGGGTAACGGGAAGTGACGCCCTAAGGTAACCAGCAGGTTTGAAAAGGCTTCGGGCCGTAGTACCTTAGGAGTGTCCGTAAGTCACACCTGTACCCTGGGCAATGTGTTCACGTATAAAGTGAAAATGTGTCTTGATGTGCTTGGCTTGTGAGTGACTGATGGAATTTTCGGATAGAGCAATACTACCAGTGTTGTCCATGTGGATGACTGTAGATGGAGGGTAAAATGCAGGTGAAGGAGGTCAATCTTGAAGGGACTTTACATGTTGTGGATGAATCTATAATGACAAGAATCAATGCCATGACCAAAAGAAAAGATTTTGAGATGGAAGGGAGTGTCGAGGCACAGGCAGGAATCATTATGCTGACTGGAGCTAGTTCCTTTCTGTCAATTAGGGGACAAAATGCTATAGAGTTGTCAATAATTTCTGTGAGTGCAGATGTGGAAGTAAATATAGTGTCACTACGGAAAATAGGTAAGTGATTCAAATCTTGTCCACACTCATAGTACTCATACCTTTTTCAGTTCCTTCACTGAAAGTGCAAGTTGCATATAAATCAGAGCTGTAATACAACATTGGGCTGATAGTTTCATTATTCAAATCTTATTCAAACTCAAAGCACTCAGACTTTCTACAGGCTTTGTGTATAGTATTCTTGATACTTTTGTAATTGTACTCTAATTTTGATATATAGATCTTCTTTATACCTTTTCTGATTCATGCCCTGTACTCTAATCTTGATACATATATCTTCTCTTTACCTTTTCTAATTTATACCCTGTACTCTAATTTTGCTATATACATCTTCCACTCTCTTTGCCCTTGAAGAGAAGATGAGCACTGTCAATACAGTTTTCTCCTCTTGCATTGCTTATGTATTTCTCTTTCTCAATCTACAACAGACAAAGCTGATTTTCTTTGTTACATTAGGGAACATCTTTCATTTGTGTAGACTTTTATAATGAAGATTGACTCTAATATTTGTTGGATCATAGAGTTGGTGGGTAATTTTCTCTTCTCAGAATGTATTGTGGATATACTGAAAAATGGCTTTGAACTTTCTGGAAGAATGTTCAAGTTCCTGGTGTATTTATTTTCATAAGAGGACTAGTCTTCTGGACCATCCCACTCTTGTCTAGCTTAGTCTGTGGGGATTGGCACCTCTATCTAACTGATCTCTGGACTGCCTGGCCCTTCTTACTCCTTCACTGTCTTGGCTCCTAGGCCTAATAGATATATTATACTTGGCACATAGTGTATTGTTGTCTATCATTGATCTTTCTACTACTGGATCTGATTAGTCATTAGTTTATAGTCATCAGCCTTTACTTTGTCATAAGGCTGTAGTCAGTAGCCTCCAGGTTTAGTCATAGGTACTTAGTCATTGATTGAGTAGTCCTGTAGTATAGATAGGGGACCTAGGGATAGGATATCCCCAGTCCAGACAATAGCATTGCTTCTGGGTTTTTTTACTAGCATCACTGTAAGCTTGGCCAGTGTAGTCCCTTGTCTTCTGCCTTGTCCTTCACCTCTGCCTCTGATTATTGCCTGCCTTTTGTCTGCTATGCCTCTGGCCAGCTCACTTGTCACTCACCTCTTAACTGGAGAGTCAGGTCATAAGTGGTGTGCTTAGTTTGGATTCTCTATGGCTTACATTCCCTTACAATTTTTGTCTCTGTGCAAGCATGCTACATGGTTCATAAACCTAATTAACTATCTTGAAAAAGGTCCAACTATCTTATCTGGACTGCACATGACTTGGACACAGCATGAGACTGGCATGTTATTTGTTATTTCCTTAGTTCTCATTTTACAGGTCATGAGCAAGTTATGTGACTTCTCATGTGTAGTCTAGCCCCTTGGTCTGGAACAATGAAGCCTTTTGCATGGGATTTTAGTGACTATGAGATTTTTTGGGATCATGAGCTTCATTACATAGAGTCTAGCCCTTAGATCTGGAATGACTAGGCTGAGACCCCCCCCTTAGTGACAACCATTAGCAACAGCCCTTAATGACATGAGTACCTCTTTTGCAAAAGCATATATTAGAAGAACACATAACCTCCTAGACCCTTCATTTCTCTTGTCTTTCTTAGCACTATACCTGAACAGCATCTATACTTCAGATACTGACAATTGGTATGCTCTTCTATTTTTATTTGACACATATTATGCACTTTTTAACTGTGTACTTACATTTGGTTACCA
>JABCKS010025460.1:0-14968 GCA_018851325.1 Termitomyces sp. DKA19 | reverse complement strand
GGTCCAAAGTGGCTCCTGGAGGAGGATCTGTAGGGCAGGGCCAGGGCAGGCCCTAAGGGCACATTAGGAGTTAGAAAACTATCTTGCCAGTGATTTGGTAATGCATGAGGCATATTCTAAGGAAGTTGTTGGGGTTGGGGCTTGGAAGCACATGGGCCAGTGATCTAGTAATGTGCAGGTCATGGATGGGGTCTGGGTAGAGAGTGGGGACATTGGGGGTTAGGTGGAGTGGTTTGGATGGTTGTCAGAGGTAGCAGGGTTGTTGGGGAGTGGCAGAGCAAAATTGGTGGAGTCCTGACATTACCCCCCCTCTAAGCATTAAGACCCTTAAGGTGCAGTTGGTGTTGTTGGTCTCTGGGGTGCCTGCAAGGGTCCAGAGATTTCCTGGAAAGGTTCTTTAACAGCTCACCATTCAATTTTTCCTGAGGCAGCAATATGTCTTTCCACCATCAGCTTGGTTCCCCAACTCCCCTAGACTTAAACAATATAGTGGCCTGGCTGGCTTATGAGATATGGTGCCTGGAGCAAAACCAACAGTGGGACTGGGAGGCAGTGGACTGGTTGTTTCAGTATGAGTGTTCTTCTTTGTCTGGAGATGTGCAGTTGACCCTCTCAAGTAGAACAGTAACAATAAAGAGCAGAGGTATTGGGGTCTGTGATAGGGCCTTCCTAGGCAAGAGAGGCAGGTACAGAGGCAATGGAGGTAGGGGCAGTTGGGGCTGAGGGAGTCAGGGCAGGAGTGTCTGTATGGAGATCCATCAGGAGGGTTGGGCAGCCTTCCTGCAAGTAGTGTGTTGCTAATCATTCAGTAAGTAACCTATGATTCTGACTGATATTCCTAGTGCTGACCTTCCTAGTGCAACTTCTGCCATATACATGGTGAGTCCTGCATCCTTTCTGTACTAGAGCATTCCTGCTGGGCTCAAAATATTTGTGACAGGTGCTAGGATCAGCATATTTGTTGCTTATTCCAGGCCTACTAGTAGTTAGAGTAGTAGAAAAGGGAGGCCACCCTAGTCTAGGTGCTTCAGGTTGTCCAATGGCTCCTTGTTAAGGTAGTGATTGAGGCATAGGCCTTACAAAAGCATTGCCTTATGGGCAAAGTACTGCAAGCATGGAGAGGAAGGGATTAGAGGCAGGTTCAGGGCTATGGGGTTATGGGAGCAAAGTCCTTAGAATGCTAAGTCCTTCAAGAGTGCACTTGTTAGGTCCTGAGGCCCCTCTCTTTCTCTCAGGGTCCTTTAGTTTGGAGGCAGAGTTAAAATGTTGCTATACATTGTTGGGGGAGGCTCCAAGCCTCAAGCATCCTTGTATTAGGCCTTTCTTACTATTCTCTAAGTCTCCTACACCTTTGATTCATACCTCTTTTGATTCTTCTGACCCCAAAATATGACTGTCAGGCAAGGTCAATGACCTACTGGGGGAGGTGGTCTGGCTACAAAAGGTTGAGGTGACCTAGCTGGATCAGAACTGATATATTATAAGTCAGAACCAAGAGTTGGTCCAGGAGTTGACAGTGAGGATGGGAGAGCTGAACACCCTCCACCAGGCATACAAAGCATTGTAGAAGCAGAGTTGAGAGGTTTGGGGCCAGAGCAGCTAGAGCAGTTAGAGTCAGAGTTAGCAAGGTGGGGCAAGGAGAAATTGTCTAGGAGCATTGTTTGGAGATAGTGGGAGTTGGAGAGCAGGAAAGGTTGAGCATGGAGTTAACTAGCCAACCAATAGACAGAATATTGCTTTGCATTTCTAGGTAAGTCCCATTGCATATCTTAGGATTTGACTTATTCTCTCCAGAGCAGGTCTAGGCTCACTGAAGTTTCCTAGATAGGGTGACCACCACCTAGTCATTTATTTGAGATGGCCTCTAGCAGATTTGTCCAGAGTATTGTTTGCCTGTAGAGATTGAGTAAGGAATAGCAGAGTTCAAATATCTGAAGAGGGCCCATTGCTAGCTGGTGATAGGTCTGGAAAGACTCTTGGAGTAAGAGGTGCAGAGCCTTATAGACCTCTTTCCCACTCTGGATGATGTCTATAAGGAGATATAGGCTATATTAGCAATAGAGTTCTAGAGGGGGCAAAGGTTGCCAGGCTTTTCCCCAGAAGAAGTGAACATGACTGTAGAGAGGGACAACAAAGTAGAGGTGGTAGATCTCTGAAAGGCAGAGAGAGAGGCTTGGAAAAGGACAAAGAGTAAGGGAAGGGCAGTCAGGTGAAAGAAGGAAGTAGAGTCTTTGTCAGCCAAAGCACCTTGTATATAGTTATTTTCTTGTCTTTTTTATACTTTCTTGGCTTTTTTATAATGTTTATATTTTTCCTGGTTCTAGTCTAGATAGAGATAAGATGAGGGGATCAGATATGATAAGGCAATAAGATGGATTAGATAAGATAAAGTAGTAAGAGGAAATCACAAGAATCAGGTAGGAATAAAATATGTAGGAGAAGATGGAGAAAAGATAAATAGAAATGTATGGGAGGGAGTTGAATTTCTTTTGAGCTTGGGACAGGGTTACACCCTGAATGGCCTTAAAGTTATAGTCTAAGTTGTAGGTCTTGCAGCTTTTGGAGGTAGTCTCAGTGAAAGTTCCAAAGGGCTTTAGGGATGTTTCAGAGGTGTCCTAATAGTTCCCAAGTGTCATCTTCAGGCCTATACCTAGTCCACCAGGTAAGGTACTTGATTTGACCATAGTAGCATCAGAAGTCCAAGATGATGTCAACCTCATACTGGGCTTCTCTATCAATCTTAATAGTGGGAGGGAGTTTATTCTACTAGTTAAGAAAGGGCTTCAGGTCATAACACTCCAGGAGTTGAATGTAGAAAATAGGGTGGATCCTCTTTATTCTAGTGGAAAGGTTAAGTTAGTATGTATAAGAGGATACTTTTTAGAGTATTTTGAAGGGTCTGAGGCACTTGTGGTTAAGTTTTGGGGAAGGCCTCCAGGTCTTGATGTTTCTTTGGTCAAACCAAATGAGGGACCTTATAGGCCAGTCTGGAGTTATGCTTTAGTGAACATCTGTATACTTGCAATAGGCTTAGTTGACAGTTTCAAGTTCATGCTTGAGATATTCCTGTAGATTTTAGAGGTTTTGGGCAGTAGCATAGACAGTATAAGAAGAGATATCTTGAAGAGAGATGGTGAGCTGGGAGTTATATCCTTTGTTTATGAAGAAAGAGGAAACCCCAATAGCTAAGTGTGAAGAGTTGTTATAAGTGAATTTAGTAAGGGAAAGTTTAGTACACCAATCATCCTGCAGATAGTTCACATAGAGCTAGAGGTACTACTCTAGAGTTTAGTTGATGCACTTAGTTTGTTGGGAGTCTTAATATTATGTCAGATCTAAAGAATCTGGAAGCTTACCTCCAAAAGTAAGAACCTACTAGTTGATTAGTCAATGACTGAAAAGGGAATGTATGAGTGTTCTGGGCCTAATCTGGATGCTAAGCAATATCTTGAAGCTAATATGAAGAGGGCAAAGGTGGTTAAAATCTGTGGGAATTTTCCATAGACTGAAACAACTATGCTAAAAAGTTGAGAGAGGAAGGAAAAAGAAAATAGATTGAGTAAAAATAGAGACAAAGAGAGTAAAGAAACAAAAAATAGATGAAAGTAGGTAATATCAAGATTACTGACTGGCTATAGGGTTTTAGGGCTATATACTCAGAGTCTCTAAAAGAAGTTAGAAGGGACAGGGGGTCATAGGTAAGTAGTGCCTGCTCAGAGCTTAGCTTTTATTATAGCAGGGTCTGAATATAGTCTGAAGTGGCCCCTAGAGGTGGGTCTGCAGGGTAGAGAATCTAGTGGCTAAAACAGGCCTAAAGGGCATATCAGGAGTTGGGAGACTATCTTGCCAGTAATCTGGTGATGTATGATGCATATTCTGAGGAAGTTGTTGGAGTCAGGCTTAAGAGTGCATAGACTAGTGATCTGGTGATGCACAGATTATAGGCAGGGTCTGGATAGAGGACAGAGAAAAAATTAATGTGGGAGTAGAAAAGTTATCTGCTTTGGGTCATTGCTTACATAATTCTGACTAAGGCTTATATAAAATTTTGCCTTTTAAGGTAACTACTTTAGAGTTGGCTCATTTTTACAGTGAAGAATTAGTAGAAAAATTGTAATATAAATAGTAAACACCTTTAATACATTGTGGACTATTGATTGAATTTTAAAAATCATTTTTCAAGTCATAAAGACATTGGAAAAAAATTATTTTGAAAGTAAAAGGGTATATATTAGTATATTCATTGATTGTTTAACATTGAATGTAGTTTATTTGATACTGAATATAGTGAAGTTAGAGCTGGAACTAAGTATTAAGTTATAAAACTCAAGGCTCTAACTAAGTACAGTGAGGTTAGAGCCAGGATTAAGTATTGAGTTTTGAAACTCAAGACTCTAATTGAGTGTGGCAAGGTTAGAGTTAGAATTAAGCATTAAGTTAAATATTAAAGATCTAACTAAGTGTAGCAAAGTTAGGTCTGGGTCTAAGCAAAAACTATAGGCCTATACTAAAGGCACAGACCATAGCTTGTCTATAACATATGGGATGACTTCTGGAAAAGTGGCTGTGCCCTATACAATGACTTTTGTGCTGACTAAAGTTAACTAAGAACCTTTCTTTTTGAGTAATTACTTTAGAATTAGCTTATTATAATAGTGAAAATTAGTGAAAAAATTATAATATATTTAGTAAACATCTTTTATATATTCTAAGGTATCAATTTAATATTATAAATCATTTTCAAAGCAGTTAAAATACATGAAAAATTGTTTTAGAGTAAAAGTATATATATTAATATATTCCTTGATTGTTTATGATTGAATTCAGCTTATAAGTGGAACTTTGGCATTTCTATGCTATTAATATATGTATTGAGTTGAAAGCTCAAGGCTCTAATGGAGCACAATAAGGTTAGAGCTGAGACTAAGTATTGAGTTAGATATCAAAGATCTAATTGAATATAGCAAGGTTAAAGCCAAGACTAAGCATTGAATTGGAAACTCAATACTCTAACTGAGTACAGCAAGATTAAAGCTGGAATTAAATATTGAGTTGAAAACTCAAGGTTCCAACTGAGTGTAGTAAGGTTAGAGCTGGAATTAAGCATTGAATTGGAAACCTAAACCTCTAATTGAGTATAGTGAGGTCAAAACAGAGACTAAGCTTAAGTTAGATCTAGAGCTTAGTAAAAATTACAGACTGTCAGGACTCCATTAATTTTGCTCTATTACTCCTTGACAACCCCACCATCTCCAACAACCACCCAAACTGTCTTACTTGACTACCTATTATACCCTTAGTGACTTCAAGCAACTGATTAACCAGACTTTTAATAGCAGCTTAGCAACATTGGGACAATTCTCAGACTACTACTAGGATTTCCAACATATTGCTAGATGGCTCTTTGCTAATAATAGTAAGCTTTACCAAAACAAAGAATGTTACTTATTTTAGCAAGATATTCCAATGTTGCTTTGGTCTAAAATCATTTGCCAACTCAAAATCACACTTTTAGACCACTATCCCAAAGATCCTTATAATGTGAAACAGGTCTTTAAAGGTGCAAAGTAGGTATTAAAGGAAACTAACATAGCAACTACCAAGTCTACTACTCTCATTATGCCTGTTAATAGCACTCCTAGTATCATCCTAGCACCTACTGTTAATGCTCTTACTATGCTATCCTTTACCTTCAAATATAAAGTCCTAGAGTTGGCAACTACAACAGCAATTGTTAGTATTCTAGAATGCCTGGAAGCCTTTTTTACTAACAGCAGTCAACCTTGCTAGCAGTAGCAGTTCAGTAGCACTTGTCACTTCTATAGTGAAACAGGTTATACCATAATATGCAGCATTTATATTAAATTAGAGTACATGATCTAGTAGGGTAAAATTTGTTGCAATGCTGAAGGCAAGATTGTGTTACTGTTAGGTACTATAATTCTCAATTACTTTGGCAAATATCTTTATATGAAATGTATTGAGGAATGGCATTATTTAAACTCTGGACAAATTATCACTAGTAGACTCTCTTCTAATGCTAATCTCAACTCTGAGCAAGCAACAATGTAGCAGTCACTAATACATAAGATTTTACAGTAGGATGTTGTTACTGATTGATTGCTAACAAAAGATAAGCATATTAAAGCCTTGGAATAAGAGCTATATGCCCTGAGACAAGCTGACAAAAGGTTTAACAGTGTACAGATTCCCTAGGCTTCTTATTAAATAGCTAGTAGCAATGTCCTAGCATCAGTAGCAACTAGCAAAACCTTAACAACTACTCCTTCTTCTGACATAACACTGACTCCTGCTACTAAGTCAGCCAACAAAAGTAAAGCATCTAAACAACCTGTCACTAACAATTTGGTGCTTATTACTAAGCCTGTTAAATCTGTTCCCCAGCTTCCAGCTCACCCATTCTCTAGTATCTCTGGTCACTATGCTCTACCTGTTAATAAAAATTTTACTGCTCTAGATTGCCATAACAATGCCATTTATAGGACCATGCCCCTTATCTATGACATTGAACAATCAAAAGCAGTATTTGATTGAGTTTTAAGCACCTAAATCACTGTTTCAGTTGGCAAGCTTTGCTTTATAGCTCTGAACATTAGGAATCAACTTATAACTGCTATTATACCTAAACAACTAGCCAGTATAAACATTAATACAGTACAGAACCCTAATAATATTTTTGAAGAAGCTTTACTAACCTTTATTATAGACACACCTTAGTTTTCACTAAGATCCAATGCTAGTACTGCTAAAGGACTTATACTAGACCAGGCTAAAGTATCATCAGTCAACCTAGTTGAGACATACATAGAGTCACTACCTCCTAGGAAAGAGCCAGTGGTATTAATAGTTACTAAAGATTCTTAGTCACTAAGGTCTATTATAATGCTAATTAATAATTATGAAGAAATAGAATGCATTATAAATAGTAGGTCTCAGATTATTTTTATATTAGTAGAAGTCACTAACAACCTTGGCTTGTCCTATGACTCTAGTATCATTTTGAATATGTAAAACACTAATGGCACACTTAATTGATTGCTAGAACTTGCTGGGAATGTTTCTTATATTATTAGCAACTTGATCTTACATCTTTAGATTTACATACTCTAGTTTCCTGCTTATAATATTCTACTTGGTTGCCCATTTGACATTCTTACTAGGAATGTAGTCAATACTTTTAGCAACATCAAGACTATCATCACTATTACTAACCCTAACTCTGACATATGACATACAATCCTGATGTTTCCTTATAGAAAGTACAAAAGAAATAATTGCCAAAAAGTTTATTATAAGACAGAACTACCTTGGTTCTTTTAGTGCCAAGCTGAATAACAACAATGCTAACAACTTAGCAACAATTATCAGCTATGATCATTCAACTGGTCTAATGATATGTATAGCTTCTTATAATTTAGACAATAATATCTTACTTATAAAATCTTACATATATATAGATTCTTCTCTTATCTACCTCTATACTACTGCTTGTGATCTTTTTCCTTCTTTACTATCTCCTTGTTTTTATTTTGTTCCTACTGATATTTCTAATCCTTTGATTTTTAGACAAATGTTATTTGTCAATACTTACATTATAGACATTGCTTCTACTTACATTAATTTTCCTTCTCCTGCCTAATATATCACTAACAATCCCACTAAAAGAAAAGGTGTATAGGTAAAGAAGAAATATAAGTCAGTTGCTATAAAGATCAAATTTGTTGCTAGTTACATTAGCAAAAACTTCAGAATCAAGTGATAAATTCTTGGCGATCTCCTAGCAACAATGCCAGCACTTGATCTAAATCCTCCTTCTTTCATACCAACTCAGCAATTCACCAGCAACCAACAAATAACATTTGTTAAAAACTATAATACTGGTTTTCTTACTAGTAATGAACTTAATGTCCTTATTAATCTTATCACTAAGTAAGAAAAGGTGTTCATTTGGGAAGATTCAGAATAAGAAAGCTTTCACCCTGACTTTTTTCCCTCAGTCAGGATACCAACTATTTTCTATATTCTTTGGGCTCAGCATAAATGCTCTATTTCCCCAGGCCTTAAGAAAGAAGTATGCAAGATCATTTATGACAAAATCATAGCTGATGTCTATGAACTTTTAAGCTTATTAGTCTTGTTAGTTCTGTGTCTTTAAGAAAAATGGTAAGCTCTGGATTGTGTATAGTCTAAAGCCACTAAACTATGTCACCATTCACTATTCTCAATTCACCAGCAACCAACAAGCAATATTTGTTAAGAACCATAATACTAGTTTTCTTACTAGTAATGAACTTAATGTCCTCATTGATCTTATCACTAAGTAAGAAAAGGTGTTCACTTGGGAAGATTCAGAATAAGGAAGCTTTCACCCTGACTTTTTTCTCTCAATCGGAATACCAACTATTCTCCATGTTCCTTGGGCTCAGCATAAATGCTTTATTTTCCTAGGCCTTAAGAAAGAAGTATGCAAAATCATTTATGACAAAATCATAGCTAGTGTCTATAAACCCTTAAGCTTACTAGTCTTGTTGGTTCTGTATCTTTAAGAAGAATGGTAAGTTCTAGATTGTGCATAGTTCTAAAGCTACTAAACTATGTCACTATTCACTATTTTGGAGTACTTCCTTTTCTAGATCATATTGTTAAACCTTTTGCTGGATATATTTGTTGATAAGATCCATCTATTACTAAATATAGTTACTAATATCTTTAACTATCTTATTGGGATAGCATATGACTTGGGAATCAGCACAAGATTTATATAAGACCTTAGCAACCATGGGAATTTTTGGATCATGAGCATTTATTATGTGGAGCCTAGACCATGCATCTAGAACAACCTTGCCAAAAACCTCCCTTTAGCATTGTTCACTAGCAACAATCCTTAGTGATATAGGCCTTTTGCTTTTAAAGAAAACATATGAACATATGACTTCTTGGATTTTTCATTTTTCTTGATTACTAACATATTTGAATAGCATCTACATTTCAGATACTGATATTTGGTATACTCTTTATTTTTATTCTGATATATAGTATGTACTTTTTGATATTAAATACTTACATTTGGTTACTATCTTAACATCCAGTATGTATTTTGGCAGATATTGTTACTTATGGTAATCATCTTTCTTTTTAAGCTACATTACTTATAAACAGTATAAATACCCCTTGTATATACTTAGTAGAATAACAAAGAAATAGATAGAACAACTCTAAGTACTTGTCCCTTAGTATCTTCTTCAGCTTCAGAACTCATTCTTATTTACTCTTATTCTCATTAACAGCTTAACAACAAGCCTTAGCAACCTTATTCTCCATTTAGTATAGTACTAAGTATAGGTGCCATTATGTTTTAGTGTCTTAGCAATGTTAGTAACTATGGCTAGCAACAACTCTTATATATTCTCTTAGTTACTTTCTATTTGACTTACATTTTTATTCTCTTTTTCCTCCTTATTGCTAGGCTTTTACCTACCTTAGCAACATCTTCTTAGGGGTTATTTACCTAATGACATGTCCTTAACCTCTTTCCTACCTAGCAACTTTTGCTTATCTTACTGACATTCCTATTATATACCACTTTACTTTCTACTTCTATTCCATTTTTTATTTAGTGACATACTATTAGTGTTTAGTGACTTAGGCTAACATTAGCAAATCCTTTTATTTACACCCCTTTTTCACTCCATTATCTACAGCTCTTGTTCTCTGGGATAATTACTGACTTGCCTTTACCCATATTCTACTATGAACTACCCTATTTGGTTGCCAATATACTCTAGATCTTCCTTCTAGTTTTTTATATGGCAGCTAAGCAATATAGGAGTATATCATTGTAAAGCAATACTAGACCTTTTTATTGATTACAACAAGCAACTAATTGACCCAGCCTTATATGACTTAATAACATTTCAAACACTGTTTAGTGTACTTTGCTTAATGACCTTACCAATGGGTTAGACTAACTTCATACTGATCTTCCACAATGATATTACCTTTATTTTGCAGCCTAAGATCCCTCATAACATACTCAGTTTTATTAATGATATTAGCATTAAAAGTCCTAAGGACTGGAAGCTCTATTAACAGTACTCTTACTAAGCATCCTGCTAACATAAACATTTGCTTAGCACTTTGGGAGTTCTTTAAGCTCTTTAACCAGATCCTTCAGCAAATGAAGTATTGTAGTGGTATATTTTCAAGATATAAGCTAGTCTTATGCACCCCTATATTTAAGATCTTAAGACATGTGTACACTCCTAGCAGTTAAGTATTAGATAAAAGTTGCTTAGCCTTGCTTAAATACTAAGGCCCTTATAAGTCACTATTGAAAGTTAAAGCCTTTTTGGGTACTGTTGGTATTCTTGGAATTTTTGTTAAGAATTTTACTCACTATGCTAATGACTTAATAAAACTCATATGTAATAGAGTCCCTTTCAAGTTTAGCCCAGATCAATTTAATGCCCAGCAAAATCTTGTTAAAGCCCTCAAAGACACTAAGCCCCTTATTTCCATTGACTATAAATTGCTGGACCCAGTCATCTTAGTGGTGAACACATCATACATTGCTATAGGCCACTACCTCTGCCAATGCCATAGCAATAACTACAAAGAACATTGCTATAATTGTTTTAGGTCCATCATGCTTAACAATAGGGAATTACAATTCAGTTAGCCTAAGCTCAAACTCTATAGCCTCTACTATGCTTTTCAGGCTCTATAGATGTACTTTATAGAAGTCAGAAACCTTATCATTGAAGTTGACACTTATTATATTAAGGGTATGCTTCAGAACTCTGACATTCAGCCTTTTACTAGCATAAATTACTGGAT
The DNA here is from genome assembly GCA_018851325.1 of Termitomyces sp. DKA19. Lineage (NCBI taxonomy): Eukaryota > Fungi > Basidiomycota > Agaricomycetes > Agaricales > Lyophyllaceae > Termitomyces > Termitomyces sp. DKA19. The sequence continues at coordinate 4,111 of JABCKS010025460.1, read as the reverse complement.
TATTGTGATCCTAATGTCTACTTTGAGCTTGTCTATGTTAAAGGTACATTCCATAGCCTTGACAGACTTTTGTGACATCTACTACAGTCTAGCAACTCCTTTCTATATGATAGCAACAACTCAGTATATAAGGATTAAATTGATTGACTATATAGCTTTCTTCACCAAGTTTAGCTTTCTTTTTCACCACTTTGCTATGTCTCTTTAGCCTTACAATCACTACTCCCTCTCCTTAACTTTCAGTTCTTAGCAACATTTGTTAGCAACACTCAAAATATAGCTATTCTATATCTAGTAATTAGCAATAACTTCTTGCCTTTATAAGATAATACTACTATGACTTATAGAGATATTCTCTATACTGCAAGGCTATTACTAGCAATGCTTATATCTTATTGGTCCAGAAGTGGCTTAGTAACTTAGTCAAGCCTCACAACTTTAGTAACAATGCTTATGCAACCTTTATTTGCTATACTGCTATGTTCTTTATTGTAGATAGTAAACTTTGGCAATAAAATAGAAATAGTACTCACAAACTATTTATTTTCTACTAACTGCTACTTATGTATCTTATAAGCAGTGCATGATAACTTAGACTATAGAGGACTTTTTGCTACCTATTTGGCCTTACTAAAATACTTTTGGTGGCCCCAAATTGGCACTGACATTGTTTGGTATATTCATACTTGCTATATTTATCAGGTTCACCAGATTACTAAAGTACTTATTTTACCAACTGTCACTATGCTAGCACTCTTTTTCAACAAGATATACATTGACATTATGTTTATGCTGCTCTCTAATAGATTCAAGTATATTATTTAAAGATGTTGTTCACTAATACACTACTTTAAGTTCTATATACTTACTAGGAAGAATAGCAATGTCATTGCTAAGTGATTATATGGCTAAGTGGTTATATAAAGATGTCATTTGTTGCTGGGGAGCTCTTGGCATAATTATTACCAACAATGGCACTTCCATTCTGAAGGTTGTTGCCTACTTAGTGAAGAAGTACAACTTGTATCATAGTAGGGTCTCTAATTATAACAAGCATATTAATGTTATAGTTGAGCAACCTCACTTTGACATTTGCTAGACTCTTTTCTAAGTGGTTGATGGTGACCAATCTAGGTGAAGTACTACTTGCTATTCAGTCTTTTGGTTAGAACCTGTTACAGTTCATAAGTATATAGGGTGTTCCTCCTACTATGCTGTTATAAATACCCATCCCCTTCTTCCAGCTGATATAGTTGAAGCAACATACTTGCAATCACTGTCAAACTCTCTTATATCCTCTACTGACCTTATAGCCTATTAAGCAATCAATTTACAGTATTGCTAAAAAAACTTCAAGTGACTCCACAAAACTGTCTTTAGTGCTTATTATTTAGTTACTATCTATTTTAAAGCTGAACATGTCACTATGGTTTGTGACTACAACTTCTAGACTGATGATCTTATATTGATGAGGAACACTAGGATCAAGGTTACCCATAACAAAAAGATAAGGCCTTATTACCTAGGTTCTTTAGTAGTAATATCTTATAACTATGGAGGTGCTTATATCTTTTGTAAATTAGATGGCTCAGTCTTACATTGCCTAGTAGCCACTTTTTGCCTAGTCCCCTATTTTGCTAGAGAATGCATATCTGTACTTAGCAACACTTTTGACATTGACACTTCTTGCTTATATAAACTTGAACAGACTAATCTTATGGACAATGATGATGCTAACAACATTATAAACAAAAACAACAACTAAAAATCATTTGCTAAGCTTTAATAACTTTGTTTTCACCTTTACTTCACTTATGCAATTACTATATAGTCAGAAAAACTGTCATATACAATATAAAAATATTAAGTCTTTTGTCTTATTTATCTTATATCACCTTACTCATTTAAATACTTCACAGACTTTTACATCTTGATATTTTTCACTATGATGCTGCACTTAGCAACTTTTTGCTAAGTGACTGACATGCCTTTAGGGTTTTTATGCTATAATAACCTATTAAGCATTTTCCTTTTTATTACTAGCACCAAGCAACAATTACTAGTAAGTAGTGATTATTCTGTCTCTGTTTTTTCTCTTTAACTCTAAACCTCATACAATTTCACTGACCTTTTATTTTTTATATTCTTTATTTCTTAATTTTCTCTTAACTTCAGTTCACTATATTACATTTTCAAAGATTCTTTAAGGAGACCAGTCTATGCTATGATATAAAAAGATATGAAGCCCCTTAAAGAAGCTAGTCTACAATGCTGTACTAAGATAAAAGTATTTAAAAAGGGAAATAGCAGTTACTAGACATCAAGATTAACATTGTTGCTAGACATATCCCCTGCTTCTTCTTGCTTCCCATTAACAACTTCATTTTCCTCTTGCTAAGCTTTCTTAGCCTGGCAATTCCATTGATATCTTGCTAGTGTGGCAATTAAATGCTTAGCAACAGAATAATAAGCCTTAGCCTCAAGCAAATTTGACCTAGCAATGTCCAATTCCTGCCAGAAACACTGCTCAAGTCCTGCCATGCAATCTCCAAGGCTTTGAAGCAAAGAAGCTAGCATTAGAAGTTCTAGAAAGGCCAAGTCTTCTTCTACCTATCTCAGTTTATTATCACCAACTTTACAATAAAAAGGGAAGGTATATAGGATCTAGTAACAAGGTTAGCAAAAGTGTTAGCATTTAGAAAAACCTACTAAAAGGAGAGTTGCCTCCATCTCTGTCTCCACAATGGCCTTCTCCTCTGCTACTTTGACCCTGCTCTATTCCTCTTCACCATCTTCCTCCAACACTGCCTCCTCTTCAGTAGTCATTCTGCCCTCAATTGTTTTCTGCTGCCCTGCTACCAAGCTAGTCTCCCCTACTACAGTTATTACTGCTTCCACTCTTACTACTGGTATTGCCAGCCATATTTCAATGTCCTCCTCCAACTTCTCCTCCTTGTCACTAACAACAGTTCATTGTTGATTGGCCCAGGCCAAGAGTTCATTGTTGCTATTGCTACTACTTACTTTACTCTTGACAACTCTCCACCTTTACTAAGATTACTTGCCCTTAGCAACTTCCTACCCTCTGACTGTTGTTTTGTCCTGCTCTATCAGCAGATTCAAGCTTAAATGCTTGATCTGGATAGAGTAACTCATAGCTACTTTTTAGCTCCCTCTGCCTTCTCATAAAGTCTCAAGCCTACTATACTAGGGCAGTTTTTATTGCTATTGTAGCAATAAAACAACCTTTTTGGCTCCTTGATGATTGACTATAGTAGGAGCAGCCTTTTCTTGAGCTATTGCAGCAATAGCAGGGCTGGGTGCTAGTAGGGTACTAGCAACCCTTAGGATTATTCTTGGACTAGCAGTAATTACATTAGAAGGGATTAGGAAAAGCCTAGCAATATCCAAATAATAGTATACTGTTTCCTGCTTAGCCTTGAATTCCTGATGCTCCATAGGTGATACCATTGTCTTCCCCTTAGCCTTTACCAATAACATACCAGCATCTATGCTGCTATTTATGATGGTGTAAACTTTCCACCAACAAAGAAGCCCCACCAGCTCCTTGTCAGTAAAAGAGTCTTGAAAGAGTTCCTGTTGATAAGTTAGCAATAGTTGCTAAAGGCTAGCAGCTAAATGGAAATTTACCTCAAAATCCTCTTCACCCTCTGCCCTCACCTTTCCTTTGCCCTTTGAAGCCTTGGTTTTCTTTAGCAATGTTGCTGGCTCCTTAGCAATGCTGCTAGCCACATGCTTAGGAGTGAAAGGACCAGCCTCTCTGGCATCTCTATGACCCTTGCTATAGCTTGTTCCTATTGTGATTGTCAGCTTATATAGTGGATGCTAGAAGAAAAACTGATTGTTAGGAGACAAGTCCTTGAAAAGCTAAGGTTATCTTAGTAATGCTGCTAGCTCAAGTGACACCACTACTACTTACTGTTATTCTAGTCTTGAGATCTTTTAGCAAGTATTTAAGAAAGTTGGAAGGAGAAGCCTAGCAACAAAAAGTTAGTGAAGTCAATAAGGATGAAGAACAGGTAAACTTACAAAGTGCTTATTGAACTCCTATACCCACTCCTCCCCCTTATACTTCTTATACATGGCCCAA
>JABCKS010025459.1:0-15003 GCA_018851325.1 Termitomyces sp. DKA19 | reverse complement strand
GCATATGACTTGGAGATCAGCACAAGATTTGCACAAGACCTTAGCAACCACAGGAATTTTTGGATCACAAGCATTTAATACCCCCTGTACATACCTAGTGGAACAATGAAGAAATGGGTAGAGGAACTCCAAGTACTTGCCTCTCAGTATCTCTCTCTCTGTTTCAGAACTCATTCTCATGCATCCTTACTCTCATTAATGGCTTAGCAACAAGCCTTAGCAAACTCATTCTCAATTTAGCATGGCACCAAGTATGGATGTCCTTTGTATTTTAGTATCTTAACAATGTTAGTGACTATGGCTAGTGACAAGTCTTGTGTGTCCCCCTTGTTTACTCCCCTTTTGATTTACATTCTTATTTCCATGCCCTACTTATTGCTAGGTTTTTACTTACCTTAGCAATACCTTTTTAGTGGTTATTTGCCTAGTGACATGTTTTTAACCCCTTTCTCACTTAGCAACTTCCATTGACCTTACCAACATCCCCATTACATACCATTTTACCTTCTACTTCAATTCCATTTTTTTGTTTAGTGACTTAGGCTGATATTAGCAATTCTTTTTACTTGCACCACTTTTTACTCCACTATATACAGCTCTTGTTTTTTGGGACAATTACTGACTTACCCTCACCCACATCCTACTGCCAGCTACTCTATCTGGTTGCTATTGCACTCTAGGTCCTTTCTTCTAGTTTTCTGTACAGTAACTAGGCAGCATAGGAGCATATTAGAGCTCATCTCTAAGAGCAAAAACCTACTAGTTGGTTAGTCAATGACTAGAAGGGGAATATATAAATGTTCTGGGCTTAATCCAGGTGCTAGGCAATGTCCTGGAGTTGATATGACAAGGGCAGAGGTGGTTGAAGTCCAGGGAAGTGTTCTGCAGACTAAGACAACTATGCTGGGAGATTGAGAAAGATGAGAAGAAAAATAGATTGAGTAAGAATAAAGATAGAGAGTAGAGAAGCAAGAAGTAGATAAAAGTATGTAATATTAAGACTACTGACTGACTATGGAGTTCCAGAGTTATATACTTGAGGTCTCTAGGGAAAGTCATAGATGATAGGGGGTTCTTGGGTAGGTGGTGCCTCTCTAAGACTTAGCTTCTATTATAGTAGGGCCTGGGTATGGTCCAATGCAGGCCCCAAGGGTGGATCTATAGAGCAGAGTGTTTCAAGGCTGGGGCAGGCCCCAAGAGCATGTTGGAACCTGAGGAGCTGTCTTGCTGGTGATCTAGTAATGTATAAGGTATATTTCAAGGAAGCTGGCAGAGTCAGGGCTCAGGAATACATGGGCCAGTAATCCAATGATATATAGGTTATGGGCAGAGAGTAGAGGGTTCCAAGGGTCAGGCAGGGTGGTCTGGGGGTTGATAGAAATGGTAGAATGAAATTGGTAGGATCCTGACAAGTCCTTGCTTTGGTTACAGCATGAACTAATAGTTGTCTATAGACTTTCATCCTTTTTTATAGAGTTCATATTAAATATTTTAAAAAGGTTAGTACTGTTATCCCTTTCTAACTGAATTTTAATCAATAACCCAACTATAGCAGAATCACTATCATACTCTAAGGCAAGGGAACTGAGCCTCAAATTTAGTACAGCATTTCTATATATATATACTGTACTATTCAAGCTAAGTAAGTTTAGCTGACTACTGAGCTGTGGGTTGAGATTATAAGTACCAGTATTCTGAACAACATCAATCAGCTGTATACCTATGTTTTCATTAGTAGTGTCAAGGTTTTTTGTAGTCAAGTAAGTAGTAACTATTCCAACAAGTTTTCAAAGTTTTTATGTGTAAGATAAGAAAATTTTTTAAATTTTATTACTAAGTTAGAAAAGTCTTTGTTGATTAGACTAAGAATAACTAGAGTAAGGCAATTAAGAAAGCAAGAGTTTTAGTAAATAGAATGACTTATTTAGTCAAAAATATGATGTAAATGTAGATAATAGTTAAGTCACATAAAGAAAATAATATGAAGTTTACTCAAGAGACTGTAATAAGTGCTCAAACTCCTGTAGCAGCTAGAGTATACAAAGGACTCTTTATATACTATAGCTATAGATTAGAGTAAATCAGAAAATAAGTCAATTGCTATAAGAATAGACTGAAAATTATAAGTAGAGTAATAAGAAATAAGTAATATAAAATACTTTTAATATATTATACTAGTTAAAATGAGGCCCTACAGTAGTAGAATATTTAATGAGTGGAATTGAGTTAGTTATAACAATGAGGAGAGCTGTCTCAAGTCAATAGAGATAAGAGACAGATTATGATTCTGTCATATAGAATCAAACCAATAACCTTAAGAAAACTGGAACTAACAGAGCTTGAACCTGCATTGTATATTACTATTACATCGTAGTCCTATATTACTACTCTGCCTTTTGATGTTATTAGTATTATTTTAGCTTGGTCAATAGAGACTTAGGTCTAACTCTAGGACTTTAATTAAGGTATATTGATATGCTCTTACATTTTCCCTTCTAAATTTGTTCTAATAAGTCTCAAGATCTAAATATGTTCTTTTTATAACTTATTCTGATTATAGACTCTGCATCTAGTATTTTATAACTTATAAGTTATAGAGTGAAGGCTGCCTTATATTAGCAAATCATTCTAGATCATGGTATAGGCTTAGTTATAAACATATAAGGCTAGCACAGCCACTATAGTTTCACCAAATATAACACTTCTAGAAGATTAAATCAATGACTTTAGAAAGATTGGAACTAATAGAGTTTGAACTTGCATTATATATCACTATTATACTATAGTGCCATATTACTGCTCTGTCTTTTAATGTCACTAGTATCATTCTAGCTCTAGTCAATAGGGGTTTAGGTCTAACCCTGGAGCTTTAACTAAAGCATATTAGTATGCTTTTATAATGACTTTCTCTTTTATATTGAAGCTGATAGCTTAAACTTTACTACTAAAGCCATTCTATTTCAACAGTTAAAGAAAGATAATAAGTAGCATCTTGTAGTTTTCTACTACAAGAGTCTCAATATAGTTGAACAGAATTATAAGATTTATAATAAGAAAATGCTTACTATTGTTTGATTTTTTAAAAAATAGCAACATTTTTTTGAAAGTATATAGTATAAGTTTGAAGTCTAAACAGACCACAAAAACTTTAAGTACTTCTGCTCAGCAAAGAAAATTAATCAATATTAGGTTTAATAGTCCTTGTTATTAGCCAACTTTAATTTCTTACTATATTATAAGTTTAGATAAGATATAAATAAACTAAATATACTGTTTAAAAGAGCTGATTATAGTATAAAAGTAGATGATAATGATAATATCATACTTCATAAATTAAAACTCTTTATTATTTATGCTTTTGAAGAGATTGTAGTTTGAAAAGATAAGGTAAATATTCTTAAAAACATTCAATTAAGGAATTACTAGGGTGCTTAGAAAAATGTTATAGTATAAGTAGTATAGGCTCTTTAGACTCAATATACTGAAATTAATATATACTTAGAAGTGAAATTTATAAAATGGACTATGACTTTTTAGAAATATATCTATATATCTAATATTCTAAAACTTTAGTAGTATATTATAAAGCAGCATCATGATTCTTAGGTAGTAAGATATTTTAGTAGATAAAAAATATTAGAGCTAGTATTTTAAAACTATTGGTGGTCTTAAATATTCCAATATATTGGTACTCTACACTAATATCTATAACCTATTTTTATATAAAACCTTATTATTAGGTATCTATAAACTAATATTATCCTTTTTTAATTTCTGCTAGTTATTAAAACATAGTTTCTGTAAATTTCATCATTAAACTTTCAGATATCTATAAGTATAATACAGTTATAGTAATAGTAGGTCTTCATAGAAAGTGTACTTATTTTATCTTTACTTATATCATTTGCTCTGTCTTAGAAAGCACTAGTCTGTATTAGAAGAATGTCTAAAATCTTTATAGTCTTTCAGATAAATATATTTTGAATAAAAATCTTTAGTTTGAGTAGAATTTATTTGTGAGTTATATTAGTTATTAGAGATAAAGCTCTATATAACTAAAATCTACTACTTAGTCAGATAGACAGACTGAGTATATAAACCAGGAACTTAAATAGTATCTATAATTATTTTATAATAAGATGATGATGATGATAAAACATTTTATTTATCTACAAGACCTATTTTACACATGACCATAGTGTCCTAAGCCCTGCAGTACATAATAGAGGTGGTAATTACAGACACTCCAACTAGTTCTCTAGCCCGATCCCTTTTCAGCTGATGCCAGTTATGCCTCATAGCCACTTTTACTACAATTTGACTTTATCGGAGTTCATACTACTTCCTACACTAAGTCCTACTACCATCTGTCATTAACATGCCATCCCAATTTCTAAACCCAGCTGTACTCAGCAATGCTTAATTGGGGTTGATTGGTTTAGGGCAAAAACCCAATTGGCCAGCTCAAGCCTCTCTGTAAGTCAACCCAAACCAGGGTAGTCATGACTCCATCCTCCCCATGCCCAGACGCTACTTTCAGAAGATTGATCCTGAGATTTGGAATCTACAATGGAATAGCCCAGTGTGCTACCATATGACAAACATGCCGCACTTTTTTTTGGCTAGACACCTGATCAAACTGGCAACAGTGGCTTTCACCTCACCAGACCATCTAATGGACCACACACTGCTTCGGCAGCCTGATTGAACTATTGACTCCTATCCTCGCACCTACTTGTGCTATGGCCCACTTGGTCAGCAAAGGTCTAGACTCTCTTCTAAATCCGTTGCATCGGAAAAACTTTTTCTTTTTATTCTGATCTATTATAAGCATGGTGGTCACATTGCCTCCTTGAACTATGTGCTGATTGGTCAGTCCTGGTCGGCCTGCACTACAAAGCCTGCCTAGTCAATACATACAGGCAGTGGCTTCCCAGTGGCATTGAAATTAACCTACGTAGTGTCTAAGGTGTTTTTCACACAGGTGCACTTAGCCAAGGGTCGAACCCCCAACCTTGCACTCGCAGATCATATGACCCACTTTGAGACACAATGGTGCCAGCTGAGCCACTGCACCCCCTTTGTAATAAGAAATAGGATAATTGAGATAAGCTTTTGTTAAATACTGAATTCTAATATAATAACCATATTCATTTTTTTATATAAGTAACTCTATTTTTTCTCAACACTAGTCAATATTTATACATAAGTTTTAAGCCCTAAGTACAACTTTTTGAAAATAATTTAGTGAATGAGTTTGTAAATAAAATGAAAAAAGTGCAAAAAAAAGCAAAAACAGTATTAATAAAGACAAAAGAGGATATATAATAGTATTACAATTGACAATAAACATCAGCTTCTATATATAAGCCTGAAAATCATATCTACTTAGACAGTTCTCATATTAAAATAATATAACTATTATAAAAGCTGTCTTATCATTATTTGAGGCTTTTTAAGGTGGAAAGATAGATAAGGCCATTAGCCTATTAGCTAAAGCTTTCTGCTAGTCCATATTAGCTATACTTAGTTTTCAATATAGTTAAACTATTTCTAGTCTTAAAGAATTCTATTCTTAATTGACATTTATAACTATTACCATTATTAATACTAGTTAATAATAAAAAAGAGTATGAAGTGAAAAAAATGTTAGACAATAGAGTATTCTATAGAAAGTTACAATTCAAGGTAAAGTTAATAATAAAAAAGAGTATGAAGTGAAAAAAATGTTAGACAATAGAGTATTCTATAGAAAGTTACAATTTAAGGTAAAGTAAAAGAAATATAGTATTAATGATATTTCTCAATAACTATAAGCAAATATATATATACTAGCTCTAATTTAGAACCTTTACTATAAATACTTCAATACTTTAAAGTATCTATCTCATTTTTATAGCAAATCAAGCAATCTATAACTTCTTTTATCTAAATGCATTAAGACATTGCATTCTAGAAAGAAGTCAATGTTAGAAAATTTCTTAAATTTTTCTATTTCTTCATATTCTATTTCTTACAGATTACTTTTATTATAATTTTTATTGATACTTTTACTTTTGACCTATTTATAGGTTCTACTTTCAGCTCTTTAACTATAATAGTTCCTTAATTAAAATTTAAATAGTATCAACCTTCTATATAATTGCTAAATTATGTAAACATTATATAATCAAGTAGGCATTTTTCTGACTTGGTCAAAGAAGTATTTTCAAATTTATTCTTTTTAGATCTTCCTCTGCTACATGTATAGCTATATTTGTAAATATACTTATTACTAAATATATTTTTTTAAATTTCTTTCTACCAATTATATAACTGAGCTACAGCTTTTGGAGGTTGTCCTTATAGAAAGTCAACAGTAAAATAATATATTAGAAATTAATATATAGTTAATAATTATATGAACAAACCTTGATCTATTCTATAAAAACTAAAAGATAAAAAATTTGATAAATTGAAAGTATAGATCTTAGCTTAAAAAACCAAAACAGAAAAGAAATTTAAAATATTGTAGACTGGTAAAAATGGCAAATTCAATAATAAAAAGTAAAAAGTATAGTATAAGTTAAAAGGGATCATACTTGAATTTAACATCCTATATACTTTTACTTATATAAGACAAGTAGAATGTTATTATATATTAATAAGCAAAGTTAAATCTATGTAAATTGCTACAAAATATTCATTGTTCTTATAAAATAAATTCTATTTAACTATTATACACCTTTATAAAAAACTAAAATATCTGTAATTAATAAGATAATGCCAAACAAATTATAGTTTGACAAGAAATCAAAATATTCCTATAACTAAAGAAGAAGTTACAGAATATTTATGCTGATTCTTCATAAATATAACCCAAAAGTTTATAAATAATTATTGTTACTAATTTCCAAGTTGAACAACTTTCTTTTATCAATCAGTATAAACTTCTTCCATAATTACAAAGGTCATTTGAAGCCAACTTTCATTTATAACACAAATAAAATAAAATATCTAATAGTTATATATAATCTCCAGTAAAATACTTATAGTTAAATTAAGTATTAGACCTATATTCTGAAATGCAAACCTAAAGAGGTGTGATATTGGCAAATAGAGGACCCAAATCATAGACTAACATATATCATTAGAGTCAATAATCTTTACTAAAACAGGTTGAAGTATATTTGCTTTTTGGAAAAAAGGTATTAGAAATTTCATATAAAGTAGTGTAATGAGTTTAATATGACACTAGTATCAAAGAAAAGTATCAGAAGTCCACTGTCTAAGAATCTTAACTATGTTAAGTAGAATGTCTGCTAAGAGTAAATAAGTTATTCTATCTATTCTGAAATAATGTCTAATAATAATTAGAAAGTTATTAAATTTTAAACATATATTTATTTATACAAGAAATATATGCTAAGTAAGAGTTAAGAATGATTTAGAGCCATTACAAAAGATAACAATATATTATGATAATGTGGAAAAATTCATTAAGTGATACAATACCAAAGCATTTATTAGATTGATGTGTTTTTGCCTAGTAAGAATGATGTCCTCACCTTTATAGCTCTTTATCTTTATGTTTAGAAGGTGGAAAGTATAAGAACCTGTAGATATAGCCAGAGGAAAGATGTTACTTCAGATAATATATAGAGAAGTGTTTAAATTCATAATAAAAACAGGTATAAGTTCTTTTAGATAAATCTGTATTTAGAAACAAGTCAATATGATAAACTAGACACAGTAGTCCAATAGCAATGACTAGTCAATGCATTTCTCAAGATATAAGAGTATGTTTTTTATAATAGGTGGTTGTTTTAAGTAATAAAATAATAGTGGTTAATAATTCTTAATACCTTTAATTATATATTCCAGCTATATTCCTCCATGATAGATGTAACCATTTTTGATATGTTAGGCTTGAATAGTGTCACATTTTACTAAAACTATTTTACTTACAATATAATTAAAGAAAGATGTAATAAATTTATATAGTAATGCTTGAAAGCTAGTAAGCTCTTATCAAGACTTATAATGTTCATGAAACAATAATCCAGAAACTGTTTTATAGCTCTAGTATATTTCTTCTAAATAGATAATTTTCAAGTATTTTGAATAGCTAAAATAACTTTTTTAGTTTAGTACATTCTATAGGAGTAAAATATATATCCAATATAATGGCATTTCCTAATACCTTGTAAAGGGGGCATGATATATATTGTAGGATTAGAGATAGATTCAGAATGTAAAAAGTTTGAGATAAATTGAATTGCAAGTGAGTTAATAGTGTTTTTTATATAGATATTCAGTAAACATAATTGTAGCTAATATACTATACAGAACAATGTGCAAAGAAATAAGATTCAATATGATGAATAATGTGACTATATACAACAAGAACATTGTAAGAATATAATATAATTATTATACTAATTAACTGATGTATATTGATTATCTTATGTTAACAATGAACTGGTATGTATTGACAATAATTTACATAAAAGTAAGATAAAATGTAGTAAAAAGAGCTTAATGACTATATAGGAGATAAATTAAAGTATGAGACATTTGATGAGATGAAGGATTTTAAATAAACAAGTATCATTAGTAAATATGGGTATAGTAATTTTTGAGATGAAAAAATGCCTCTTGATGGTATGTCTGCAAAATTTATAGTAGTACTAATCTATGATGTTATAATCCAAAGTAAATTTATCTGAAAGTTTGATACTATATTTTGCAGAATAAAATATAAAGCAGAATTTCATAATTGACTATCCTATAATATATTTATATATCTTACACTATCAAAACAAATGACAATATGATAATTTTGAAATTTTGCTGCAATAAGAGTTTAGATTGCTAGATTAATTGACACTATTTTCATTTAACTAATATGATGTTCAATAGATATTTATTTTAGCAATAACTTTAAAACTAGCCACTTCCTATTAAGATAGAAACCTATCCTCTATCAAGTAGAGGCATCAATATATACTGTGATATTAAGCAGAATAGGAGATTTAGAAATGTGTAAGGAATATAAAGATCATAAGATGTCCTTTCATCATTTAATATTTTCTATAATTGCAGGTGTAAGTCTATATTTGATTTAAAGAGCCAAATTACTGCTAAAGTCTTAGTAAAATTTGTATAAGCTAGACAGATGAAATTGCCTTGAAGGAACTACCAAAGTGATGTGATTTAAAGTATTAATTATCAATTCTGTTATTTACAAGTTAACAAATAAACTAAGTGTCCAATTTAAAAGTTTATCCAAATACTTTTTCTGTTTTGACAAGGGAAAAGAGATGGTTTTGTTCTATAATAACTAATGAAAGTCAATGTACATAAATGAAAAAGAGGAAAAAAACAAATTTTTCCAGAGCCTAAGGCCATCCCAATTTTTTTGACAATATCCTATATAAAATCTTTTGAATAGCAGTAGAATATCAAACTATCATTATGTAAATGCAGATATTAAAAGAAAATGAAATTGTTAACTTACTTTAGAAGTGCCTCAATACCTTTAGTCAAATATATGTATATAATGGTGTTGGCCACTAATCTAAATATATCTAAAATAGAGGAAATTTCAAAGTTTAGCCTATAGTTAAAGGTTATCTTATTATTAAAACAAAGAGCTATGAACTGACAATTAGTCAGTTTAATAAGTATAATGCAAAATACTGATTTAACATCAAAGACTGCTACTTGAGTGCCTAGAGGAGTATCTATAACTAAGATCTAGTAGATAGAAAAAGTACTTCAATTACATTGAAAATACTTAATGTCAATTTATGAATTTACTGATGAAATAAGTGGGTTATTCTGAGAAAAAGAGTGGTCAACTATAATCTATATCTTTTCCAGCATTTGCTCATTTATATTTAAGGGAGCAATATAATAGGACCCAAAGAGAGTTTCAGCAAGACTGGAAGAAAATTTCTGAGTAAGCATTCTTTCTAATATTTTTCAATAACAAATTGATGGTATAAGATATTGTAGTAGTTATTAGATAGACTAAAGGTAGAATCTATGAAAAAATATTTGAGATCTAAAGAAAAACTGAATTAAAGGCCATGAATAATATGAGAGAAATGATTAAGGGCATTGATGTTATATAAAGCAGAAATCTATCAATCAATAATGAGGAAAGTAGTAATTAAACAATACTTATTGTATAATGCAGTTTTGAGCAGCATAGTGTCTGTCTCTACATAAGAAACAGGTATGATAGTATAAACAGTTAATTATAAAGTAGAAATTTAGTCTATTGAAACTGAAGCAGTATATATTGCCTTCAAAGTTGGCAAAATGTCTATTAGATTTTTGTAAGATGTACTTAGGCTTATTATGGGAGGAAAAGCAGTAGTTATAGTCTCTATAGACTATATAGCAAAGTGGTTTTATGTTCTGCCTATTATCAGAATAAAAGCAACATCTGACCTTATAGAAGATTGTGAAAGTCTTATAACCTTGAGTTGACAACATTTTCTAGTTCTAAAAAGGCTGAGTTAATGAGATATAGAGTGAGGGACCATTGTAAAAGATAATAGAAAGTGTAATGTAGGAGATGCTGTATCACTAAAGAGTAGATCAGACTGTAGACCTATAGATCAATGTATACAGTCCTATATATACTGGTTAAATTTCTTTTCAAAAATAAGCTTGTATCAAACATCAACTTGTAGGTTTCCTTATGTCTGCAGGTATATATGTCATATAAAGATACTATAAGCTAAATAAATGAAAAAGTTTTTTTTTAAAATCCTAATAGCAGTATAAGCATTTATACTGAATCTAGAAACAGTTAGCAATTGCATAAGCAATAGGATTCACCTAATGAATTTCTCTAGACCTGCTTTAAAACAGTACTGGATTACCTATACTAGTGTAGAGGAGGCCTGTATAAACTTAAATACTATAAGCAGACATTCCTTTATCTGATCAAATTTTACATTGGATATTTGAAGCTTGCTTAAAAATATAAGAGACAAAGAGAAATTACCCTGCTAATTTAATGTAGTCAAAGCTCTATAGCAGGCAGCCATTGTAAGTAAGTCTAGAGGAACATATGTTGTCCAGTCTGCATTGAAAACTTGTTGTACTTAAAGAAGAATAGGTATAACATTTAGATCTAGTTTAATTATAAGGGCTGAAAAGACAGCTAGTAAGGGCTGCAAAGAAGATGAGCTAATAAAAGTCATGATTAAAGCTGCAGTAGGGGGGTACTAAGTAGGATAGATAGTAGGTACTATAGTGTCTATATTGAAAGCTTTAGAAGTAATATAACTGGAGGCAGATACTACAAGGCTTATAATAGGAGATTCTAACTAGTGAAGTTACTATTATCTTATATATCATATATATACCATATACTGAGTTATATTTAGACATTAACAGATGCCTTTGATATACCTCCATAGATTATGTAAGGATAATATCTTGTATTTACAACATATCTAGTCTAATCCAATATTTTAGTCTAATTTAGCTACTGTATAAAATATGCAAGATTGTTCTATCTATAGCCAACAACTATATATTTTTGAATCTTCTACTATTAGCTTTAGACTCTAAACTCTTATTACTATTCTAGACAACCTTTATCAAACTTCTGAGCTTTATATCTGCTACATTAACATTTTGTTCTCATGGCTGACTCAAAAAAGCAACTATCTGGTTTTTCAAAGCCACCATCTAGCTTCAATCCTAATGAGATGCTTTCAGCATTAAAATACTAGCCCCCACTAAAATGAGATGACAATGGCACTTGCAATATAAACAAGAGCTTTAGAATGCCTGGAAGGCTATCTATTTCATAGATAAAGTTGATTTTAAATCCTAGTACTAGACCAGAGAATAAATCAGTATCATTAATAGCAGTAATAAATTTACCATTACTAGTATATCTAATTTTGCCTAATAACTTGAGGTAGACAGTAGAAAATATGGGTGATTTTGTCCAATATGTAAATACTATACAGGGTAGCATACTAGTATATAGTACCCTATTCAGGCCAATACAGTCTAAGCAAAGAGCTGAGAGAGAATAGAAGACACTATCTAAGTAGATGGTGTGATGCCAGAAAGTAAGTCTAGCTATAGGGCTAGAACTAAAGGAGTAGGTTAAAGGCACCTATAGCACCTCTAATAATAGAGAATCAGGAAGGAGATGGCTAAGTGCTATAGATAAGATATAAGAGCTCTTAGAAAGTTCTGGACTTAGAGTTTGAACTAGACTCCTTAGATGAAGAGGAAGATAAGAGGTCACTATTGACCTTATTAGTCTAGCTTCAACTGGTACTAGACTATTT
Organism: Termitomyces sp. DKA19; assembly: GCA_018851325.1. Taxonomy (NCBI): domain Eukaryota; kingdom Fungi; phylum Basidiomycota; class Agaricomycetes; order Agaricales; family Lyophyllaceae; genus Termitomyces; species Termitomyces sp. DKA19. The sequence continues at coordinate 2,692 of JABCKS010025459.1, read as the reverse complement.
TCCAATAGTTACAAAAGAATCAATACAGAAGCATCTACAGCTTTATATTGTAAAGCATTTACAGTTACTGACTGATAGAGGTCAGCATGTACCTAGAGCTGATTTGATGGAATATATCAAACTTTTTACTTGTATCCTTAAGCTAAAGCTCAATGAATATATTAAGTGTAAGGTAATTTAAGGAATTGCAACATTAATAGCCATATCAGCTGAATTTGTTGATTACAATGCACTATTGTGTTAATAGGCACCAGACATTGCAGAAGTAATGAATATGTTGAATGCACCTTGACAAATGAATGAGTTCCAACAGGACTATAACAGATGTCAGAATGCTGTATAATGACAAGCCAATACAAGTGACATACCTTATTGGGCAGAATCTGACCTGAATATGGCAATATCCAACTCTATAGGTAATGACAGAGTAAATGAGTTGCCTAAAAGAAGAATACCTTATAAATACATCATAATTAAGAAAGAGAAATATGAAGAAACCATTTCAGGTAAATTTATTACACCACAATGTGTCATGTAATAAGTCTATCTAATGGATAACTAGAATGACTGTATAAACTATCAGTACATATGCAATCAAGACTTACATGACTATAGTAAGTCATTAATTAATGACCAGAGTGTAGTGTTTAAAAGGCATGAAGGTACTATGCTTGTAGATGATATGAGGTAGCAGTTTACTGTAAGAATCAGAGAACCAGACAAGGATTTAGATAATAGAAGTAGTGATATAAAGTGATTAAAAAAATAGTTGTTATAATAATGACTAAGATAAATGGAATTGTTAAGATGATTATAGACCTTCTGATCATTAGACAAATAGCCTGAGACTTCAGACCTCCCAGACTCTGTATCCTAAATGCAAGATAAAAGAGTTACTGTATCAAACAACTAAGGCATGGTCATTTTCCTTACTATATGATTTGTGTGCAAGTATGCTTAGAATAAATGAGGCAGTCAAGATCTATATAGATCATATGCACAACTACCTGAATTATTTAGTGGATGACTCTCTTAGAGTTAGATTCAAGTTTCTAGATAGAATCAAGCCTCATTAAGTAGATAAAAAGTATATTCAGGTATATGTTAGAGGACATAAGTTCTTCTAATTAGAAGATTGGGCTATGGATATATACTACCATTTAGCAGTATGCTGCTAGTGGAGATGACATAAACTAGAAGTGCATTTTTATACTCCATGAATTTATTAATGAGGAGGTACAGAACTAATTCTGCTGACATGTCTTGCATACAAACAGGAATAAACATGATTGGACCTTTGAGAATGTTCTAATAGAATTGTATAACCACTTTGTAAATATAGTAACAATGCAGAAGGCTTGTGAAGCCTTCTAAACTACAGTGTATAATGCTCAAACAGGTAACCAAACCTTTTATGATGCTCTAGTGGGTCATGCTTAGAATATAGCCATGTATCCAGATGAATTTACTATTTGAAAGACATTCTTTAACAAAATACCTGCTGAGATATATTATATAGCAATAATAATTTGTTACTGGAGGTCAATACTGTAACTGAGTTCTTAGTATATACAATATGCTATGAGCAGTCTATATAGACTGCAACCCATAGTTTGTAGTGCAATAAATACTACTAACTAAATAAAGATCTAGTTTAGATTCTGCTAGTAATTTGCTAGTAGTGAAAAAGGCTAGGTCTAGGCCTAGAATGGGCTCACTAGGGGCAAAGGCAATACAGGATACTCTACTATGAGTAGACCCTCCCAAAGTCACCTTTAGTAGTAGCAACATAGGCTACAAGCCTAGTAGTAGCATGGTGAGATGTTATAACTATAGCTAGACAGGCTACTATTCTAAAGAGTATAAAGCACTAAGGATATAAGTATGAGCTGTCCATATAGTAATAATAGAAAGCAATACTAGAAGCATTATTAAAGAGGGTCCAGAAGAACTCATTGTTAAAGATGAGGAAGCTCCTTAAGAGATAGAGGAGCAGTCTATGGTTGATGATACTGAAAGCATCTAGATTGACAAAGATAAATATGTCACAGTAGATATATATGACAACAATTACTATGCTTGTGATGATGAGGAGGAGCATATACTTGCTTTTATAGAGCATCAGAAGGATAGATGTGTCCAAGTATAATATATTACTCTTTAGAAAGCAGCTGATAAGCTACAAAGACTGTAATGTACTTTTCAAAAGAAGAAGTGCTTAATGATCTATGTAGAGGTCAATAGTTACCAGATGTAGATGCTGTGGGATTTTGGGAGTACTACTATAGGCATTATACCCTAGTTTACTTATATGAACATGATATATATTTATGAGTTGGCAGAACCATTGATGCTCTAATTAGAAACTATAAAAAGTTGTGCTAAAGTATAATTCAGTGTTGAGGTAAATATTAAAATGTTAAGATCATCAAAGAAAGAGTCTGTGGACATAGCAAACTTTGATTGTTATAATATGATTATTGGTACACCATTTATACAATGGAATAAAGTATCTCTTAACTTTATAAATAATAAAGTAATAGTCAACAGAGTTCTATTAAGGGGTGAGAAGATTGTTCTAGCAGATAGGCTCTTACTAAGTGCAGTGAGGTTAAAGCCAGGATTAAGCATTGAGTTGTGAAACTCAAGGCTCTAACTGAGCACAGCAAGGTTAGAGCTAGGATTAAGCATT
>JABCKS010025458.1:2125-15019 GCA_018851325.1 Termitomyces sp. DKA19 | reverse complement strand
AATAATAATAATAATAATAATAATTGTATACTAGGTGTTGTAACATGCATGATCCATTACACAGACCAAGTGCATCAATCAGGCCCTGGAGCAGTATCTCCAGCTATACATGAACTACCTGCAGGATGACTGGTGTGCTGGACTCCTTCTTGCTGAATTTACTTACAACAACTCCCCACACTTGGCCACTAGGGTCTCCCCTTTCTTTGCAAACAAGAAGTACAACCCCTGACTTACTATCTCCCTTTGCAATGTCCCCTCTTATGCTGCCCATACTACTGCTCAGGACCTCTGGAGCCTACAGGAATACCTCAAGCATGAGCTTAGAACTGCTAACTAGGTCTACTACAAACACATAGATGCTTACCAGAGCACAACTCTGGACTGACCTATTGGGTCCCTTGTCTGACTTAACCAAAGGAACATCAAGACCCAGCAGCCCTCTCCAAAACTTGACTACAAGCACCTTGGACCCTTCAAGATACTCCGGAAGGTGTCCACCCACACATATTGACTCAACCTGCCCACTGGGATGAAGGGGATCCACTCTGTCTTCCATGTCTGACTTCTGGAACAAGACAACCCAGAACCTCTCCCAGGCTAGCAGAACAAACCCCCTCTCATCATTGAAGTCAATGGAGAAGCCCAGTATGAGGTCAACACCATCCTTGACTCTCAATGCCACCATGGCTGGACCAAGTACCCTGTCTGGTGGACTGGGTATAAACCCAAGGATGATACTTGGAAGCCATTAGGGCACCTCTGGAATGCCCCCAAAGCCCTCTGGGACTTTCACCAGAACCACCCCTAAAAAACCTCGAGACCCACAGCTCAAGCCATAACTTTGGGGCCACCTAGGGCATAACTCCAATAATATCCCTGGATACCTGTTCCAACTCTGACTCCTCCTCCCAACCCTGCTCCTACAACACCTTATACACCTGATGAAGGGCATCTAACTCCCCTGTCCTCACTGCCAGCTTGTGGGCCAACTCCTGGTTTTGCACTATTATGCATCAGTTTTGGTTTAGTTGGGTCACTTTGACCTCTTGCAGGTAGGCCACCTCTTCCTGAAGGCCAGCAACCTCATTCAATGACAGTGCTTAGGAGTCAGGGGAGTTGAAGGACATTTGGATCAAGGGCATGGAGGTCTGGGAGAACAATGACAAGGGCCTGGCATGGGAATGCTTAGGACCTGGAACCTCCCCCAATGACATACAACAATGCTTGGACTCTATCTCTGAGCCAGGAGACCCCAACAAGGGCAGGAATAGGGGGACCCTCAGGCCTGGCAACTGCACCATCAAGAGACTGGGCTCCTCTTCCCTATGGCCCCAAACCCCTGGCAATGCCCCCACTCACCCTGCCTCTGCACCTGCCAAAGACCCAACTGCTGGACAATGCTTCCATGGGGCCTATGTTTCAATCACCACCTTAACACAGAGCTATTAGGCACCCTAGAGCACTTAAACTGGGGCTGCCTCCCCCTCCTGCCACTCTGCCTGCCAGTAAGCCTGGAACAAGCATCAAATGTGCTGATTCCAACACTCATTATAGATGTCTTGGGCCTGTTGGGAGTGCCCTGGTGTGGGCAGGACACAGGGATCCCCACAGACTCAACAGGTATTGCACTGTGGAGAGGTTAGCTCCATGATGATAACCCAGGACCAATCTTACTGGCTGATTTGCCATACACCACTCCCACAATGGGTACCCCTCCCTCTGATAAGAAAGCCATGGCACAGAAGTTGCCTGAGTTGGGGCTCCTCTCTGGGGTTTGACTAGGGCATGTTGTGGCTCAGGAATTGCCCAGGACTCTGAGGCAGTCACCCACAGCTCCTGTTGCTCTGCCAGATTATTAGCCAGGCTTCCCAGACTAGGTGGAACAAGTACACACAATGAAACAGGCAGTCCACTGCCTTTCTCTTCCACCTCCAGTCCTGCTCAGCCTGCATGCTTTGTATGCCACCCAGGCTGCCACATCATCAGTACTCAGAGGAGTCAGAGTCCTATGCTCATAGTTAGAAGACATTGTAATACCTCAGAAGAAACTGGATGGTGAGCTTTTAAAAAGACTCCTAGGAGATCAACTAAGCCCTCACAGATACTCCAGGGACCAATGACATCTGTTGTATCTCAAGGGTCTTGATGCCTAAAGGGGGGGTAATGTTAGGACCCACCAATGACCCTTCCATCTCCAACATCTACCTAAAAACCCCCAACCTGGCCCTTGGTTGTCCCTGCCCTCTACCTGGACCCCACCTACAACCTGCATAGTATCAGATTACTGGCCTGCACATTCCTAAGCCCCAACCCTGACAACTCCCTTGGAACATGCCTTACACATCACCAGATTACTAGCAAGATATCCTCCCAAGTCCCAATGTGTCCCTGGGGGCTGCCCTGGCCTTAAGAAATCTACCCTGCAACTTCATCCTCAGGGCCTGCTTGGACCATATCCAGGCCCCACTATGATAGAGTCCAAGCTCTGAGGAGGGTGCCACTCACCCAAAGACTCCTTTCTACCCCCAACTCTCCCCAGAGACCTTGAGTATATAGCTCTGGAACCTTGTAGTCAGTCAGTAGTCTTGATATTACATACTTTTGTCTACTTCTTGTTTCTCTACTCTTCCCTCAGAGGTAGCAACTCAATGTAAGCTTCTGCTGGGTCAACTGAGGGTGAGTCCATTAGCAGTACCAGTATTGGATCCTAGCAAAAACTGAGGCTTGTCCATAGTAAATGTCAGTAATGCTTCTTCAAAGATGTTGCTAGGGTCTTGTACCATATTCACATTTGTCCTGGCTAATCACTTGGGCATAATGGCTGTCCTAAGCTGATTCTTGATGTCTGGTGCCATAGAGCAGAGCTTGCCTATAGAGACTATGACCTGGGTGCTTAAAACTCAATCAAAAACAGCTTTTGATTGTTCAATGTCATAAATAGGGGGTATAGTCCTGTAAGCAGCATTGTTATGGCAATCCAGAGTGGCAAAATTCCTGTTAGCAGGTGGAGTGTAGCAAGCAGGGATTCCAGAAAATGGGTGTACCAGTGGCTGGGGAATGGGTTCAGTGGGCTTAGTGACTGGGGGCAAGTCCTTAGCAACAGATCTTTCTAATGCTTTGTCTTTGTCAACTGGCTCAGCAGTAGAAGTTAGTACTTGGTCAGGGAAAGGGGTAGTTGCTGGAGTATCATTAGTTGCTGGTGGAACAGGGGCCTTATTGCTAGTGGTTCAGTAAGGAGTGCAGGAAACCCGTACACTATCAAATCTTTTGCCAGCTTGTTGCAGGGCAAATAGCTCTTGTTCCAAGGCCTCAATATGTTTGTCCCTTGTTAGCAATCTGCTGGCAGCAGCATCCTGCTGCAATACCTTGTGGATTAGTGACTGCTGCATAGTTGCTTGCTCAGAGTCTGGGTTAGCATTGGATGTGAGTCTGCTAGTAATAATTTGTCCAGGGTTTAAACAGTGCCATTCCTCAATATGATCCATGTAAAGCTGTTTGCCAAAGTAATTCAGGATCATCACTCCCAATGGTAAAACAATTTTGCCTTCAGCATTTTGACAGATTTTTCCCTGCTGGATCATATGCTCTAGTTTTATGCAAGTGCCTCATACCATAGTATGACTAGATTCACCACAGAAGTGGCAAGAGTTGTTGAACTGATTTTGCTGGTGAGTGTGACTGCTGTTAGTGAACAGTGCTTCCAGGCATTCCAGGGCACTAACAATTGCTGTAGTTGTCACTAATTTAATAGCTTCATGTTTAGGGGCAGAGGATGGCATAGTGGTGACATTAATAGCAGGTGCTGGAACAATCCCACAAGTGCTAGTGACAGACATGGTGATAGTGGTAGACTTGGTAGTCACTGGGCCAGTATCCTTTAATACCTACTTTGCACCTTCAAAGACCTGTTCCACATCATAAGGATCTTCATGATGGTGATTGGGAAGCATGATTTCAAGCCAGCAGACAATTTTGGACCAAAGTAACATGGGATACCTTGCTGGAATAGGTGACATTCTTCATTTCAGTATAGTTTGCCATTAGCAAGGAGCCATCTAGCAATCCATTGGAAATCCTGATAGTAGTCAGAAAATTGTCCTAAAGTCACTAAGCTACTGTTGAAGATCTGGTTGACAAGTTTCTTGAGGTTGCCAAGAGTATACCATGCACTAGCATCAGCTCTAGAGTATAACCTAAGTACTGCTGTTTTCCATTCCTGATATATGTAAGGCCAAGGGACATTGTTGTCAATCACTAAGTTGTTGCCAAATTCTGGTAAGCCAAGCCAAGTTTTAGCTGTGTTATAAAAGACATTGTGAGCCACATATTCCTTTTTCTAAGTATCATCAGTAATATCACAGTCAGCAAAAAGACACTCCAATTCTTTGAAGTATTGAGGAAGCTCTCTAGGGTGGCTCTTGTCCCATTTAGGAGCTGTTGTATCATTATGAGGGGGCATCCAAGCATAGCAAGCAACAGGATTGTTATTCATAGCAATTGTCTGTATTGTCAGTAGAAGGGGTATTTGTCTGTTTACTGGTGAAGCAGGAGTTGAATGATTTTCTGGGAAAAAGATGGAGGAGCCAGTACTGAATAGCAGTGATAATGGAGTGCTAAAAAAGCTCTTCACAAATGCTTCGGGGAAGTCACTAAGAAGGTTGCTAATGTTAAGGAGGTTCCTAATGGCTTCTAACTTGTCTGCCAAAGGTCTGGGCTGGGTAGTTGGTGGAGTACTAGGGGGTGTTGATAGCAAAGAGTCAGATAACTTGGTGGTGTATTTCAGGCAACATTTTGCTTGGGCCCTGGTTTCTGGCAGAATGATTACCTAAACCCTTATAGTGGGCTCCAAAATGATGTGCTTCTATGCTGCCTAGCTGCCATGCAGGAAACCAAAAGAAGTCCTAAAGTGCACTGGCAACCAGATAGGGTAGCTGGCAGTAGGATATGTATAAGGGCAAGTCAGTAATTGTCCCAGAAAATGAGAGCAGTATGGAGTAGGGTGTAAAATGGGTGCAAGTAAAAGGAGTTGCTAATATCAGCTTAAGTCACTAAATGCTAACAATATGTTGCTAAGTCACTAAACTAAAAATGGAAATAGGATAGAGGGCAAAGTGGTAGGTAATGGAAATGTTGGTAAGGTAAGCAGAGGTTGCTAAAGTATGAGAGGGGAGTAAGAACAGTCACTAGGCAAACAATCACTAAGAGGATGTTGCTAAAGTCAGAAAAGGCTCAGCAATAAGGAGGGAAAGGGAGCAAGGATATAAGTCAAATGTGAAGGAACTTGGGGAACACACTAGAAACTGTTGCTAGCCATAGTTGCTAACATTACTAAGACACTATAACACTAAGGCATCTGTACTTGGTACTATGCTAAATTGAGGATGAGGTCACTAAGGCTTGTTGCTGAGCCATTAACAATGATAAGGGTGAATGAGAATGAGCTCTGAAGCTAAGGGAGATACTGAAAGCCAAGTACTTGGGGTTGCTCTGTCTGTTTCTTTATTGTTTGACTAGGTATATACAGGGGGTATTTATACTATTTATAAGTAATGTAGCCTAAAAGAAAAGATGGTCACTGCAGGTAACAGCATCTGCCAAAATGCATACTGGGTGTCAAGATGGTAACCAGATGTAAGTATTTGATGTCAAAAGTGCATAATATGTGTCAGAATGAAAATAAAGAGCATACCAAACATCAGTATCTGAAGTGTAGACACCATTCAAGTATGTTAGTAATTAAGACAAGAAAAATGAAGGGTCCAAGAAGTCACATGTCCATATGTGCATTTTGAAAGAGAAGTGCCAATGTTGCTAAGAATTGTCACTAGTGAATGTCACTAAGGGGGCTCTTGGCAAGGTTGTTCTAGATGCATGGTCTAGGCTCCACATGATAAATGCTTGTGATCCAAAATTCTTGTGGTTGCTAAGGTCTTATGCAGAATCTCATGCTGATCCCCAGATTATATGCTGTTCAGATAAGATAGTTGAAGATGTTGGTAACTGTACTCAGTGACAAATAGGTCTTATCACCTATCTGAGGATCCCACCTTACATGTGTGGGTCAAACATATTGACATAAAATACCACTTCCTTTGTAAACACATTCAATCTAATAAGATATGCATTTGGTATGTGAACACAAAACATATTGTTGCTGATGTCTTTACAAAAGCACTTGCTGCTCCCCTTTTTGTTCAACTCCACACTCTGCTGGGTCTATGATATACCCTATAAATACATGCTGAGGAGGAGATAATGGTGAGGTTTCTGGTTGAGGAGGAGTGTTGGCATCCCTGAACTACACCATCAACCTTGATCATAGTGTGGCATGGCCACAAACCATGTCACACACATCATGCCCCCATTGTCTCAATATTGGCCCTGTGGCCACACTCTCCCATTGTTACAGACAGTTTATATATACTACCTTAGCATACACTACCTTAACATACACAAACCCTCACTCAATTATACATTGTGTTGAGGATGAGTACTTATTATGCCTACTAGAATACACACTAATGACATGTACTTAGACTTATGCTTATACACTATCAGGTACATACACTCAATTATACATTGTGTTGAGTGAGGACTTACACTTATACACTGTCAGTAACATTCAATTATAGGGTTCTAACAGACTCATTAACCTGTCCACCATGATTCAAGAAGTCATTTTTTGAGACAACACAGTCCCCCCCATACAGACTTTGCCCTTCTTCAATGACAAACAAGTCAGGGGGTATGCAAAAAGATTGAAAAATACATGCCTTTTTCGCATTTAAGATTGCCATTGGTACAGCATGTCCTTGCTTCCTGCCAATGAGGGTTTGCATATAACCGAATAAGCACTGGATCCGACTCGCCCGAGGTTACACATTCTGAAGACCAAATGAAGACAGCGAGTTTGATGACGGGAGATTGCCGGAAGTCAGTCATGGGCGAGGGGCACCGGCACCTCTGCTCCACATTTGAAAAAAAACCTCGGAATTCTCCGGTGTAGGTACTACTGATAAGCTTCTCTTCAATAGTAATTGCCATATATATCCTGATTTGGCTCTTTGGATAGTAGATGCATTTAGGGGAAGGTGAGGATACTGGGCGGCTTCTGAGCCCTTACAAAGCTCTTGACTCGTATGGAACAACAACCTCGGCTTCGAGCTCTCGAGCTTATGGAAGTGCGTCAGACGGAGTGGCTATCCAGAGAGAAGGTAGGTCCATGTCCTTCCTTCGGTGACTCACCGGCTCTAGAATTCTCTAATCTTTGCTTATGTGTGTAGACCAACATGCGGGAGATTCCTTTGATGATGTTCCACGCACTAAACGGCAGCTAGGTATGGTTTGGATGTGTATTGAGGTGCTGTATTTCAAATATCACAGCTATATAGGATTGTTCAGTGTCATATTTCTTATATTCAACCGCGTCATTGGGACTGGGTTAGCATCCATGTCATGCCATGATGGTCGATGCTGTCTGACAGCAGCCTTGCCGGATTGTTTTCTATAAAGAATCTATGCAACACCCAGTGTGATTCTCCGCACTTCAGGCAGCGTCGGTGTCGCATTGTTAATGTGGCTCATCGGAGCCCTCATTGCAGTGACGGGAACGATGGTTTATATCGAACTTGGAACGGTCAGTTCTCATTATATCAACGAGCTGTTCGGCCCCATCTATGAACTAGGGACTTCCGCGTAGCGGTGGGGAGAAGAACTATCTTGAATTCATCTATCGACGTCCTAAATTTCTGATAACGTGCATATTCTCTGTATACGCTCTCATCACGGTAAATAATGGCCCTCTAAAGAGTTAGTGTCAAGCCTTAAAGGTAGTCTCAGGGCTCTGCTGCTGCGAATAGTGTTGTCTTTGGCGAATGTACGCTCTTCACCTTCTCTTTATTTTATTTTTTCAAATCGAATAATTGACTTGGAGATGCTATTCACTCCCTGGAAATGACACCGAACCGCTGGAATACCCGTTTGCTTGGTTTCCTTTGTATGACCTTTTGCGTTCTTGCGCATGGAACCATGCACAAATTCGGACTACGGTTCCAGAATGCTCTCGGGTTCTCCAAGTTCCTCATTCTCCTTGCAATCTCTGTCTCCGGACTACTCTGTCTCGTCGGTGTTCCCGGCTTTGCCGTTCGTGGCGAGTACGAGAGACCAAGAAACTTTGAGTGGAATAGAATGTGGGAGGGCAGCAGGACCGATGTGAATGCGTTCGTCACAGGGATGTATAGTGTCATCTGGTACGGTTTGTCTTCCTCCAATTGTCACTAGTCCTCATTTCTGCGGTCCAGGTCCTTTACTGGCTACGCAAATGCCAACTATGCCCTGTCGGAAGTCAAGGATCCCATCCGGACTATCAAGCGCGCGGCGCCCCTGGCAACGCTCTCTGTAACTATGGTCTACATGTTTGTGAATATCGCCTATTTTGCTGTGGTATCGAAAAGCGATATCCTCGAGAGCCGCACGATCGTCGCGTGAGTTCCCTTCCTCGCATCAGCCTGGTCTCCCAATCACCAATCACCCCTCTTCCGCAGCGCGCTATTCTTCCGTAACCTCTACGGCCCAACGACCGAAAAGGTGTGTTTCAATCATTCCCACCAACAGCCGACTCGTCTGACACCGGTACCACAGACACTCAGTATTTTTGTCGCTCCGTTCTTGGGAACCTTCTTGCCGGCCAGTTCGTCCAAGGACGAGGTACGTCCTAAATCCATGCAAACCAGACGAACTCGTGACAGCCTCTACCGAAGTCATCCAGGAGCTAGGAAGAGAGGGAATACTTCCCTACCCTTCCTTCTTCGCAAGCAACAAACCCTTCAATGCCCCACTAGCCGGCCTCTTCACGCAATACCTCGTTTCATGCGCGTTCATGCTCCTTCCGCCACCCGGAGACGTGTATCTGTTCATGATAAGCCGTACGTCGCCCACCTCTCCTCTTCTGCGTCTGCAACAAATCAAGAAATCGACCCTGGAATACACCCAGTATCGTCTTATTCCTCCACAATCATCAACACCTCCGTCGCGACCGGCCTGCTCCTCCTATATACCCCCGCATATCGCATATGGGAGTGGAACCCGCCCTTCCAGGCACCCAAGCCCATCACCGCTCTTTTCTTCCTCTCAAACTTGCTCCTGATCGTCGTGCCGCTCGTCCCGCCCTCGAACGGGTCCCGGGCGTATGAGCGTCTCCCGTACTTGGTATGCGTGGCTCTGTTTCTCGGCTGAAGCAGGCTGATGATTGGGGTCCTCGAAGTCGCATGTACTAGTCGCGTATCTGGTGTCGTTGATCGGGATAGGGTATTGGTATGTGAGGTGTGTTTGGATGCCGAGGAACAAAGGGTGTACACTCGAGAGGCGCTGGGTGCTTCAGGAGGACGGGGTGCCCCGGTTCGTGTTCGAGGAGGTGCCACGCGTCTAATGTGGTGTGCTGAAGATGCACTTCAGTCTCGTGTTGTCAAGTCACTATGCGTCGACTGTAATTGCCGAGTGTACTGTGTGTTATTTTGTTAGACTCAATGTTATGAAGTTGGTGGGGTTCTCCCTGGGTCGGAAGAGAGAATGATAGATTTTACGATTCCACGACGTGCGCACCGACTCTGAAGGACGTGTCATGCACGCGACACCATGATAAGGTGTCAGGTCGATACTCTTAGACGGATACATGTGTTGACAGATGATGTATTATCAATTATCAAACACGACCTACAGTAAAAAAAAAAAAAAAAAAACGACTGGGCGGTGTGTCGTCAACAGTGCGAGCGAGCAAAAAATGTCAGTGTCCGGGCGGTTTATACTATATATAGGTATGATGAGTGCGAGTCGTGGTACAGGGAGTGCGGCATCTAAACGAGAGAAACGGGTGATGGGATGGATGCGTGCGGGTGCGTCGTGATAGACGACGTGATATCGATTTATAAAGCATGCATGTTCGAGTTCAAGGCGGGGGCGGGAGCGCGCGATCGATATATATATAAAGAAAAAATAACGAAGAGGGTGATGTAATGTATACATGAGTAGTCCCAGGGAATGATCCGTGCGTGCGTGCGGATGAAAGATAAACATTACAGGGTTTAAAAAAGTCGGTGGCGGAGCTAACATCCGTCATACTACCACCGCACATCGTCAGCACCACCAAGCAACAACAAATGAAAGCAACAACACATACAAGACTATTCCTCGGTTTTTCCCAGTTCCACGTCGTCACATTAGGATCTAGCCCCATTCGTCAGCACTTCATTCAACCCACACCAGCCCCACAGACTCACCATTGTACGCATCCCGATGGTTATCGATATACCCCGCCGTCGGAAAGTCCTTTGGGCTACACCCGACATTCACCGCGCCCTTTCTCTGGTACACCCTCACGTAATCCACACGCATCTCCGCCGGGAACGTCAGCGTCGAAAGATCAATCGTCTGCCAGTTCGGCGATATACCAAGATTGAGGACGATGCTCATCGGCTCGACGGGTATGAGGCGCTGGCCGACGCCAGAGCCAGCGGGGCCCTGGTCGGGCGCCACGGCACCAGCACCCAGCCGGTGGCTCGCTACGCCGTCGACCTGCCAGGTGATGAACCCCTCGTCGGGATTGGTGGGGTTTCCCCAGTATTCGAAGCCTAGACGTACGTCGGAGTGAGTTATGCATGAACACAACGAGGCGGCGCACGCACCCATAGTCGTGAACCTCGCTCCGCTGCCCTGGAACATATCGTCCCTCAGCCCCACGATCCCGCTCACAGCCTGCTGGACCGCGCTGCCCCTGTACGTATTCGGCCTTGTGACGTTGGGCGTGTATATCGTCCACTGGTCGGGCGTGGAATTGAGATAGGTGTAGTCAGCGGTGAAGGGCGCGAACTGGGCGGACATGGACGCGACGTGGCCTGTCGGTGTGTCTTTGGCGTGCTCGGCTTCGAAGATGTCGATTTCGGGCGCGCCGCGGCCGGTGGAGGGGGAGGGACCGGGGTGGTCGGAGCCTGGGCAGGAGCACGCGCTGCATGCGATGTTGGTGGGTTGTGGCTGGAAAAAAAAAAAAAAAAGAGGGTGGAAACTCACGAGAGGCGCTGGCCGGTTAGCCAGCTGAGCTCGTGGTTGTATTTGCTCCTCGATGCGTCAGAATGGAGTGCTGCGGCGGGCCCGGAGCCGTCTTTTAGTGTTTGGTTTGGAAAGGTCCCGACGTCGCATGTGTTGTACCTGTTGTGGTTATAAGAGAGACGCTTGGGTAGAGAGACGGACGGCTCGTACGTGTAGGGCCACATGCCGTCTGTCGTTGCAGGGTAGCCGGGCCGAGCGAGATTACCCATGGTCCACGCGCCCGGCCACTGGAAGAGGTTGAGCATGGAAAGAGAAAAGAATATCAACAGCAGGACGTACATAGCCCGTGGACTCTGAATTTGCGCCTGGAAGAACAACAGATACCTCTATATAGCCGCTTGAAAAACAAAACTTGTTCCAGCTCTGGAGCATCCCACTTCTATAACTCAGCTGGTGATTCTGTGCGGGCGTGAAGGGAGCGGTGGAGCCTGGGGTGAGACGCGGCTGGAGGGTATCCGCGGAATCGAGGGTGATGACGAGGCTGCCGTTTCTGGTGGTGATCTGCTGTGGGTCGTACCACTCGATGTCGCCGGTGGCGCCGTACCAGAGATCGACGGCTTCCCAGAATGGATCGTCGCCTGGGTAGAAGGACCGGCCGTCGACGTCGAACTCGTCGGAAAAGACAAGCTCGTAGTCGTGACCGTCAAAGCCTGTGCGTTTCTTTGCGTCGTCGGGGGTTTTGGTGTCGATGAGGTCGGGCATTTGGAAGAGAACGGGGGCTTGGCCTGCGGGGAGGGGAGAGATGAGGAATAGAGGATCCAAGCAGACGAAAGGACAGACCTGTGGCGTTGATGCGGATGTTGCCATCAATACGAGAGTTGCGTGCTTGGTTGCGGAAGAAAGTAAGGACAGGATAGAAGACAAAGAGACAGAGGAGGGCAAGGATGAGGGCAACGAGGACGGTGACGTTGAGCAGGCCGCGCCAGGGGAACCGGGACTTGCGGACGCCCCGGGCCGCTGGATCGTGCATCAGGTCCTCGTCGTCGGCCGGCTCGAGCTCGTCTGCAGACGGATCGTACTCGTATGCGACCAGAACCCCGCGCGGCGCAGACGGGAACGCAGAGTCACGCCGCGAGTCGACCGAACCAGACGTCGAGATCGTGCTGTCCCGCGCGAACCGCGGCGGCGCAAGCAGCTGCGCCGAGTCGCGCGACGACCCCGATCCCACAGTCAGCTCGTCGTCCGACGCAAGGCGGTACAGCAGCATCGACCCGCGGTTGCCGAGGCCGGGCGCGGCCGGGGCGAACATCGTGTCGCGGTGGTGAGCCTGTGCAAACTCGAGGTGCGACGCTCGCGAGCCAGGCCGGGACGCGCGTGCAGAGGCGAACGGCGACGTCGGGTTGAGCGGCGACGACACGAACGAGCCGGTCGAGGCAGCATGGGACGGGCGGGCTGGGGCGGACATGGCCGTCTTGCGAATCCGTCTTGGGTGAAACGGCGGCTACAGCCCGCGGTCGCCCCCGCAGAAGAAAGGAAAAACTCTGTTACGTAACAACGCTTGGAATGATGCGTCTCACTTTGTTCCTTGCACGCCGCCAGCGGCTGGCACCCGAATGCAAATGTGCTTTTTCTTTGGCCTTACCAATGCTGGATCCGGCAGATATAATCTAGTTCCAATGCACTCGAGCACTTTGCATCGTCAGTCATTCGCACACCCATTCACATTTTGCGAAGATGATCCTCGAGAAATTTCTTTATCAGATGCGCCCCCAACCCCACACCCAGCACAGCGAGCAGGCGAATGACATACGGGTCCGGATTACATTTCATGGCCTCAATCGGGGCGGGATA
>JABCKS010025457.1:0-12236 GCA_018851325.1 Termitomyces sp. DKA19 | reverse complement strand
ATCTGGCCCCTTCGAAATGGTATATCCTTCTTGAAAATCGCATATAGGCCTACATAGCATGGCCCATTGATAAACCATTGATAATCTGTCCTCTCCAATCTGATATCACTGGAAGAATACAAGTCGACATCACCGAAGTGCACTCGCACGTAATATATTAGAAGACCCGGATGATTCAAAATCCTCTGAACTCCCTCCTGGTGCCACTAAAATAACAGCCAAATCCTTCCGAATCTTTTGCAAAACTTTGGTCAGGTGCGCCAGCCCCGCCTGCTGGTCCGACAGTATCTACAAAACATCTATCAGAATGAAATCTCGAAGAAAGATGAGACATACTTGTATGATCTGGGCTAGCCCTTCCTCATCTACCACCGCCCACTCACCGCCACTCCCATCTCCATTCCGACCCTTTTCTGTCGATGCACCCACAGCCCCAATGAGCGCCCATAACTCATTCATCTTTCCTGCTAACCGCCCCCTACGCAGCTCCTCCTCAATTTCTTCGAGTCTCCCTCTAAGCTGTTCTTCTTCCGGTCGAATCGCGGACGAACGGACCGCAGGAATTAGCAGATGTAAATGTTGTGTAAAGCCAAGGAGACGTTGGGCTACTTGTGTTTGCTGCGCTGCAGCACGTTTGAGGCGGGAAACATTGGAGATGGCATGTCTTTCCGTGAGCGCGTCAAGGCGTTTTTTCACGTCCTAATATAAGCTAAGGGTCAGCAAGGTGAGAAGGGCCCCGAGGCATGTAAAGACGCACCGTTAGACGTTGTTTAAGTTTTTCTGATTGTGCTGATTGGGCATCTACACGGGCACGGAGATCGTCGAAACCGGTTGCAAACACAGGGACGAAGCTGAGAGACGAGGTCGGAACGTGTAGTCAAAAACTTGAAAGTAGAGTCGACTCACCATGAAGGATTTGGATTTTCTCTCCGCGCCTTCTCCCACAACTCGTTCGAAACATTTAGTGGCCGTTGATACTGCACCACCTTAGAGGGATCTACCATGTTAAAAAACGCATGCTACAAGATGAAAAACGTCAGTCCGATTAATCTGCTAGAACATCGTGAAAAACTTGCTTGGAAACGACATTCCGGTGATGCAGGGTTCCACGCACTATACACTGCCTCGATACGCTGTTGGAGTAATGCATGCTGAGCCTGGGCATCTGCCTGCTGTTGTGCAGGGCCAACGGTGGTTCGCCCAAGTATCGAAGACCCGAGACCACCAGACTGACTCGTGCCACCAAGAACACTTGTCCCGAGGGTACTAGTATTTCCACCACCGAAAAGCGGATTAGGATTCGTCGGTCCTGTTGTTGTTGCCATTGTCGTCGAAGATTGACCAAATATTGAAGGTTTTGTCTGGGTTTGACCAAACGCTCCACCGCCAAAGAGAGGATTAGTACTAGTTGTAGCAGATGTTGTTCCGGACGGGTTGGTGTTGGTATTAATATTGAGGCCAGGTTTACTGCCGAGAAAACTTCCGCCACCGCCGAAGACACCGCTGCCACTCTGCTGCTGAGGTTGCGTGGTGGAGGCACCAAATAAACCACCAGTCGTCGCAGGTTGTGTCGTACTAGATGTACCGAACAGGCCACCGCCCGTAGTGGGCTGTGTGGTATTGGTGGAACCAAAAAGGCCTCCACCAGTGGTCGCAGGCTGTTGTGTGGAAACCCCAAAAAGACCACCACCTGTCGTAGGTTGTGTCTGTTGAGTCGAAGCACCAGTGCCGAACAACCCTCCTGTCGCGGCTGGCTGCTGCTGTTGCTGACCGAAAAGACCTCCCCCTGTCGTGTTCGTACTAGTTGCACTCGTGTTTCCGAAGGCTGACGTGGTCTGAGCCATGTTTGGAAGCAAAGGATTCGTTGATTGGGATGCTGTCGCCGTGTTCTGTGCTGGCACACCGAACAGGCCTCCTCCTCCTGCAGGCTGTTGCTGTGCATTGGAAACACCAAAAAGGCCACCGCCTGCTTGTGGTGCAGTTGCAGTCGTACTGCCAAAGAGTGACATGATATCAAAGTACCTAAAATCTCGTTATTGCTTGTCTATTTCAACAACCAAACGCGTTGTGATCTTACTATTGGGGATATATTGAACGAACCGCGATTTCGTGAATTTTTTGTTTTTTTCGTTCGACGGTTCGCAGGCCGTCAGACTATTCCGACTATACGCAGGGATAGTCGAGTAGACCTCAAGAAGGGATGAACGACAAGGACAACGAAGAACAAGCGTTGTTCGTCGTTATTTGGCGCCATCAGGCGATGCAAATACTGGCCTTCTGACTTCTGCGATAATCCAAGATCAAAACCGTGATATGCCTGCAAGCTTTCGTGCAGCGGCCGCGTGTATCCTACAGTTTATAAGGAGTACTTTGTTGCCTACCTCCGACCATGGCTCCTAAGCGGAATTGGAAGCCCACCTTGAGATCGTTCCCCTCTCTGTCAGCACTCCGACAGAGCGAAAATGGGCAAGGTGGATCACAAATCGAAGAGAACGATGCCGTTTTTCTGTAACTTCGTCAGATCTGTGATTTCACACCGTATCTTACCCCTCGTTCGCGTAGAATTCTGGGGCAGACGGGGGCAGGCAAAAGCACTGTAGGATCGATTCGCTCTTATTCATTTCTTTATCCTGATTTCCTTTTATTCCAATCTAGTTCGTTAATCATGCCCTTGGCCATGAAGCAGCATCCGTTGGACATAATCTGAACGCCCACACGACAACAATCACTCCATACATGTGTCCGATCCATCCTGAACCCAACTCGGGTCGTATTTTTCTCGTGGACACACCCGGGTTCAATGACACCTGGGACAGTGATCGGGCAATTGTCAAACGTATCCTGGACTGGCTCCAAAATTCGTAAGCATTTCGTACTTCAAATCTCTTCAATACTCACAAAGAATCCTTCGATCGCAGTTGTAAACCTAAAACCAAATTTGGTGGAATAATATACCTTTATGAAATCAGCCAGGCACGCGACAACCCTACCGCCAACTTCATGCACCCAACAAAGCTCTCAGAACCTGAAGCCCTTAGATATGTTATCCTCGCAACTGTCAAGTGGAGCGACGCCCGGGCAGATGCTGCTGAACTTCGCGAGGCTCAGCTCAAGAAATCCTGGTCCATGCTGGTTGAGCGCGGTTCCCAAATGGCACGCTTCGAAGACTCAACCGAATCTGCACATCAGATTATAAACATGTTCCCGAAGGAGGCCCTTCCCATCGAACGTATCCAGAAGGAGTTCCGTAGGATCCTCGGGTTGTTACCTGCTGACGCGTCTGACAGCAAAGAGGGATTCATCTCGAAGGTTTTCGGCAAAATCTCCTGGGTAGGTATTTTTGTTTTGGTTGTCGTCACAAATACATCTGACAGACCCAGTTGCGCTAGGCGGACCAGCCGGTACATGTAGATGGCCTGACGCATATCCAGTTGGGTTGTATGTTCCCTCGTCAGTGGCCTCTCTCTCACCTAGTTAGGGTTGGTTGTATTGCTCTTCTCTTCTCTTTCGTGTTCCTGAGATCATTGAAGTCAACGGCTGTGAGAGATTCTGAACAAATTTTACTGACTCTGAGATAGATTGAAGCGAGTCATGTCGGTCATAATCTTCCTCTACTGATCACTGTCAATCTCCATCATGCTCTTCGTTTGTTCACGTCCATTCTATCGAGGCATTGTTGCAGTAGCGCACTCGAGTGAAACTTCGTTCATAAAAAGAGGATCCTAGAACCTCGACTTCAGGATATTGCAAAGAGACTCTGAACAAGCAAATCCCGCCTCGTGTTTTCATCAATGGTAAAATGTGTCGAATTTAAGTCTCATTGTTGGTGGTGGATCGGTCCGATGACAACTATCTCAATATACAGCTACGTCAGACGAGTTTGCATATCAAAGCTGAGGAAAATTTGGTTGCTTCTCTTCACTGTTTTATAGCAGGGTATTGTACGTCTCAAAGTTTGCTCTTGTGTCTAGATGTGGGAGACACTGAAGAGTGATTCACAATAGTCGTTGAGGCGGGCTTCTGTTGATATTCATTCAAGATTTTGCCTCGATGACCTTCGTACACCTGCACGGGATATTCTTGATTGATTGACTACACCATTTGGTCACTCGAATTGTTAGAAACCTGTGCAATCTAGATGATCCTCGAGGTAGATAGATAGTGCCCAAGTAAAATGAAGCGCTACTCAGGTGTCACGTCCAAATAGCCGTAGTAGCTTCTGTGGAATTTCGAGTCGACCCTTGGCAGATATTTCTTCAAGGACAGACCTAATCTGATGGTCATTTTCAAGTGCACGCTGAGTCACAGCTGGGTCCCCGACCGCGCTACGTAGTATTGGAGCGGTTTCTTCGCGTGACTTGAGCAGCTCCTGGAGTGCCTCGGAGAGGTAGCGCACTGCATCCGTATCTTGAAGGGCTCTGTTGATCTCACCCAGCTCCTTCTGTATCTGGAGGGGATACATCGCTTCCTTCGCAAGAAGAAAGTCGACAGTGTCCTGCGCCGCCATCTGATCAAGGTTTCCTCTATGGACCGCAGATCCGTGTTTGATCATGTCCTTCCAATATTCCGTTTTAAGCTCTCGCTCGCGTTCTTCTCCCACCGCCTTTTCCACCTGGTTCCACATAGTGGTCACCAAGACAACCTTGCGTGCTGCTGCTTGACCGCATAATTTCTCAAATACCTCAAAATTTCGCGCTGTCGAACCTTGCCACCGCTTTGCGCTTATATCGTAGAGGTAAACAACGCCAGCCATTTTCATATGTGCGTCATACCTGAAACATACCATTAGCCTTCATGTGATGGATTATTGTGAAGAGTCCCTACGATTGAGCTAACCATACACCGATGCGCCTCAAAATCTCTCGATCACTTAAGACAGTATCGTCGAAACCTGGTGTATCAACCATCACGATGCGATTATTTGGGAACTGAAAGTCGTCGTAGGTATAAGCTTGAACGTGCGATGTGTAGGATTTGAGGCTGTGGCCGACAGGCGCTACTTGCTCCCCGAGCAATGTATTTATGAACTATGAAACGAGTCACGTCGAATAGTTTATCGATACCTCGGAAATTCAGAGGCATACCGTACTTTTCCCAGCTCCCGTGGCACCCATTATCCTGAACGTCGTTCAACGAGAGCGTCTTGAATTAATTTGTCCAACTTACGCAACTACAAGATCCGAGGGCTTTGGGTCATTTAAGAATGTATCAACAGGCTTGACTTCTTTCTTCCACCTTGGTTTGGTCTTCGAGGTCAGGGCATTCAGGAAATTCATGACTGTCGGAAAGAAGGGAGGAAAATCTCGAATGTTGTCTTGATAGTTTTCAGCAAGGGGGATTTGTTATACAACAGAAAGCCTCATCAATGGGTGCTTTATCCACGCATCATACACGAGGGCAATGACCGAGAACCCACATGGACAAACCATGGGGGAACGTCTATATGTACGACAACCGAAGCAACTTACTTATCGCTGTGCATAAGAGATCGGGCCGGAACAAAGAAAGATGCTTTACAGGTAGAAATTTAGCTACAATAGGCACGAGGCTGCAATGCGTCGTCAAACTTTAATGAACCTTGAATACAAGGATGTGAAGGTCGCCAGCGCCTAAAACGTGTTTCTGACTTTGGTAGTAATGCATTCCAAATAGCGGTCTCGAAACCGCGATGAATCGAGGCGTCGTTGATCGCACGAAGTTGGTGACGAGCAACTGACAATAATACGACTCTGATACGTTGAGTAGATTCTTAAGGAGATAAAGATGGGATACATAATAATTCAAAGAGTCCACCGAGTCACTACCGTACGACACTTTGTCATGTAGAACCCTCATGTCGTAGCTTCCGGCGAGTTTGGTGACTGAGAGAAACTGCTGACATGTGTCAACGAGAAACAGTAGAAAGTTCGTTTTAGGAAATTCTGATTCGTAGCCTGAGCCCAAATTATCTTTGATGAACCACCGTCCTTGACGGCATTTGCCGCCTGCTCGATGATCCGTCGTACTCGGCATGAGATCCGTTTTTCCCCATTAGCATCAACAAAAAATTACAAAGAAGAGATATGTACGAAGCGGATGCGGGGCTCGGGAGGTTCAAGTTCGTGTGTGCCCTTTCCAGGCACACACTATGTTTGCTCCAGTGAACACTCCTCAGCCCCTTGGATGGTTCAGCTTCCGTCAAAATTATAATCGTGGGCTGATTGTCCTTGTTACCGTCCTCACCTGTGTGCTCTTCTGGTTCATATGGCTTGTTTCGACTCATGTGCGCCCGCTCGAACCCGTAGGCACGTTCAACAATTATTCTTCCTTAGAATTATCTCGTATCCCAAAAGGGACTTTCTCTAAGTGGGGAGGCAGGCAAGATGAAGTCCGGAGGGCTTTTCTACATGCATACTCAGGATATCTAGAACATGCTTTCCCTGCCGATGAGCTGCTTGCTACGTCTGGCGGAAAATCTAGCAAGTCAGAATTGCTTTCCGTGAGATGTCTTCTTATGCTAAAAATGAACATAGATTCAATGGGTGGAGTGTTACATTGATTGACGCCATGGACACGATGTGGATGATGGGGCTCGAGAACCAATTCACTGATGCAGTCCAAGTGGTAGCCGCACAAAATTTTACGACAGATTCAGTATGCAAAAAGTTGATTACTAGTGGGACGCTCTTATCATTGACTGGATTTGGACAGGAGTACTTTGTGCCATTTTTCGAAACAGTCATTCGATATCTCGGTGGCCTGCTCTCTGCATACTCACTGTCTAGGGAACCCATTCTTCTTGCCCGTGCTGACGATCTGGGTACATTTTTGCTTCCCGCCTTTGAAACATCATCTGGATTTCCTGGCCACTTGGTCAATGTGCAAAAGTAAGTCTTTATCATTTATATGGATAGATGTCATCTTCTCATTATAGATTCCTAGCGGGATGGGAAAAGAGATCCTATTTTCTGAGGCAGCAAGCTGTCAATTGGAATTTAAGTATCTCGCGAAACTCACCGGTAGAAGAGAATACTATCAGACCGTGAGCCTTGTTGGTCTTTGATCAGCGCTCTCTATAAGATACATTAGGTAGATCGCATTATGGAGCAACTCTATATGGTCAAGTCCGAGAATGGCTTATTTCCAACGAGATGGTCTGCATCGGGCAAAGCCCTTGACCGTCCGTCCTTCTTATCTTTTCGTCTATCCTGTTTGTCTATCATTCTTCACCAGGTCAATACACTGTTGGAGCGTCAGGCGACAGCGGTTATGAATACCTCCTCAAACAATACCTTCTATCTGGTGATACCCAAGCTCTGACACAATGTACATTCCCTGCTTTTCAGCGCCATTTTTTCACTCGTTTTACTCACTAGACCTGGACTCCATAAATGGTATCATCCGGTGGCTACTTTTTGTAACGCCCACTCGAGGGCTACTCTACGTCGCCTCGATGAACCATCGGACTGTCAAGCACGACCTCGAACATCTTGCGTGTTTCCTTCCCGGACTCCTTGCACTTGGCGCCCACACTGTTCCAGATGCCTATCTCTCAGCTAAAGATCGCGAACGTCACGAATGGGCCGCCGCCGGGCTCGCCTACACATGCTACCTTTTATACGCCGATCAGAAGTCAGGACTTGGACCAGATAAAGTCGGTATGAAGCCCGGTACGAGATGGATTGACAAGTTGGAGACGTGGGAGGCTGCCGGACGCGTTGGTGTGCCTCCGGGCCTGAAAGAGGGGGGCCCGATAAAGGACCAAAAGAAAAAGGATTACGATTTGAATGGAGGGGGTACATATTTTCTGCGACCAGAGGTAGGGTTGTGTTTCCATCCGCATCCTCAACTATGATTGAATCCCTGGTCATAGACTGTGGAAAGTCTATATATTATGTGGAAGACAACAGGAGAGGAGAAGTGGCGTGAGCGAGGCCACGAAATCTTTGTCGCTATCGAACGACACGCGAAAACACAGTATGGATATACATCTGTTGCTCACGTTGATATGGACCCTGTTCGACAATTAGATGATATGCCTAGGTCCGTCTCCGATGTGTGATTGGGGTGTTGTGCCTTGACATGTCGTCAGTTTTTTTCTGGCTGAAACATTAAAATATCTCTTTCTCCTCTTTGACGAAGAGGACCGTTATCCATTCTCGAAGTGGGTATTCAACACTGAGGCACACCCGCTACCCGTATTTAGTTGGTCTTCATGGGAACAAAAATTCTATGGCATTATTCCTACACATGGTGATATTTAGACAACATGTGAGGCGTCAAGATATTTCTATGCGGACATTCTAAAATGTTTCTCAGGATTGGTGGACCGGACGGGCGTCTCAAACGCCGCGAGCTCTCCTATTATCTATCATTCGTACCTATCTCCGACGTCCGCTTTGAGTTCGCAAGACAGTCGAGAAGCGCCGTGGCGAAACTTAACGCGGGACACACTTTGATAGTCATTCTGACGGGTGAAGGAAAGCATCAAAGCTGAGGTTTCAATTGTGCTTCTTCGAGGCGTCTTTGCTTTTGCCCACAAGGCATGGGCAATTTTCTCACCGAGTGCTCGCTTGCATTATTTAGGCATAGACTTGCGCATAATCAGACTTGGATTATTTGTGTCTTTGTGTCTTTTACACTGTAACTGTTCTCTTAGCTTCCTTCAGATGAGGCTGTTGTTGAAACAAAAACAGGCCGATTGCGTTAATGGAGTTGACACATAAAAGTGGAGTTGACATCACTGACATCTGAATATTGGGTCAAACAAAGTGAGTTCCGCGCGGAATTAAACCGTCCATCATGAGATCGAACCAACAGGGGTCTCTGTCAATGGCCTGAGCTGAAATAAAACATCTTGAATTGGGCCAAGTACATATGAGAGATGACAGTTCATGCACAAATTCTGGACCCCTGTTGGGATTTGAACGGGGCGATAGAATCCCAGACGGCGCACGAACCTGTATATATTGATAGATAGCTTCAGATACTTCCTCTACACACCTCAAGGGAACCTTATTGCATTGAATCAAGTAGGGAATGTTCATTAGCAACTTTGTGTATTTGAATAGGGCATAACTTCCAAGATTGGGACACCACGGCTGCGTGTATCAGACCACTAATCAGGAAAATGAAGAAATTGTGCAATTCGTCTAGTGCGTAATCGACGACTTTGATTATTACTTTAGTTCCATCCACCCGCTTTGCATCATGGTTCTGGAGTTCTGTTAGAATGGGATAAGATATTGTCAAGGCACCAAGAGCAAAGCAAAACCACCGGGAGACAGTCCTCGTATGTTCGTGATAATTTTGGATGATTTCAACCATGAAGGGATCCACCCAGGCTGACGACGAGGTTGCAGCTTATATCCTTGTTGAAAGAACATAGTTTGGAGGCCCACCGAGAATACTCTATGTTTATGAAGTATCCCAAGGTGGCTATCGCGAGATATTCCTGAAGACTCTGAGACAGTGAATTTGTATGCCTCCCTGGATCGACTGATTTGACCGTGGTAAGAATTTCATGATGAACAAGGATTGGCAACTTTCTGAGTTGATCAATGCTTGTGAAAGATGTCAAATCGTCTGAGTGCAGATGTTGACCAATAAGGAGATCAAGGAAACACAACCAAAGCGCAGGAACAAAGGAAGGAATACAATAAAAGCTAGGGACCTTTATTGGGGACCTCGACAAATGTCATTTTCGATGATCCGACACTTGCCGAAGACACGAGTACAATGCACGACCTGAACATCCAGAACAACATTGAGAACAAGAACCGTTGGTGCAAGCAAGTATGTGACATAAAAAGTTCAAGAAGATCCAGAATCAAGCTTCGCAATCGCTGTCCGAAGTTGTCTATCGCGGTCAACACTGATTGATTCATTGAGTTCATTAACTATCCTACTTACCGAGCCTTCTTACTTTCACGAATCACAAGAACAACAGCTTCTGGGCTAGCAGTTGTCAACCAACCACAAAGTCATAACCTTATTATTACCTTGGTATCTGACTCTTTAGATTGTTAGGATATGGAACGATAACGAATTTTGTGTTCCATAACAACGCCTGGTTCCACAAAAATACAATAACTCTTTCTTCTCTATGCTACCTGCTTGTTCTTGATATAGTATATATAGCTATCTTCTTCCTTGAATTGTCTTCGGAAAACTAGAAAACCATGAAGCTCAGCGCGTTCTTCCACCAAAGGCATTACAAGTCTCAGTTTCGGCTCATTGTTGGCAAACACAGAATCCACATGTTTAGATGTGACTGTGACGCCGTGGAGCTAGGGGACCTTCAGCTTATTACTGCACGAGAACTAGCAAAGTGTGTCGTACCATTTCTGTCGTCTTCTTGTCTCTCAGTTAGCTATAGATTGATTCAGGAGACGAGTTCTGTGTATCATGATAAGGGGCTTGGATATTATCTATGTGTCCTTCAACGAGGCGATTTCTCAGACCGCATGGAAAATTGCAAGAGCCTCCTTCTTGAGATAAAAGGGAATCACAATGTATGAACGAGAAGCTGCGATTTATGGACAGCATCTTCTAGCTTGTTGATCGTACTAACTGTCAATTATAGATGGACAGTCAGGCAAGAATTGCCGCTGAAGGATCAGCAGGGACCTGTGAAGATATCATCGCCGAAGAGGAGCTGGCCGTGGTTTGTATCGTTCGCTGGACGATATCATTTACCTGGCTTCTGACCGTCAGCTTCTATAGGAGATTTTACCGGTGGAGGCGACAAGTGACACCCTTCGAACAGTGAGAAAGACCTGCCCACTCATAAGACAATCAACATCAATTACTAATAATTTCCAAGGTTCCTATCGAGCCGACCTCTGCGTACACAACGAGGATACAGCACCACATTCGTAGCCTGATGAATCAAAAGACAGAAAATGATCGATCTCGAACAATCCGCTTTCCATCGAAGCCTTCTGTCATTCTGAAATTGTGAGATGTTGGTCAGTATCGTGCTAAACTGACGTTTTGATAATCCTTATTCAGGCCTTCTATAGAGCATCTCTCGCCATTGGTAGAATTAACACAGTAAGCAGGACAATCACTTCATGAAATCTATGTCTGAACATTTATTGAACAGAACTCTGTTATCCGAAACAGATCATACCACGGAAGATGATGTATTGACCCCTCAGTCAGGAATCCCAATCCCCAAAAACTATCCTCCGCTCAACAACCATGTCGAACGCACTGACTCGCAGCCAGAATCACAGGGTCAGTGGTTTTACAACACATGCGAGGATAGCGAGAGGCTGTACAGTGATGATACTCATTCTGACGAGTATGCGGAGGATAACACATGGCCAACGCTAGAAATACTGGATCGAGATATATACACCATTATCGAGGAGGACCATGATGATGTGGGCGAGGAGCTTCCTGATGTGTGTGTGCCTGACCCCTTCGGAAGATGGAACTTTTCTCGTTCAGGGTACCAGGAGCCTGAAAAAGAAAAAGTTCCTAACGATGTTAACCCATCTGACAAAGTTGACCAAACCGATGGGCTTTCCCTGGGTATCTTGAACGAGCCTGACACTGATGGGAAGAGAGTCGACGAATCATATTCCGAGGACCCTGCAAAGCTTCTAGATCGTGTTCTTGAGGTGTTAAGGGAACATTCGATTCCGGATTTTAGTCGTGAGATAGCCTCGTCACCTGAGAAGGATTAGTACCTTCATTCCTGTACTATGTGGGTTGATTGTGTCAGAGCTAATCACAACTAAGTATGCAGTGTTGCTGTTGAATTCCTGCATTATCATTTTTCTCTCTTCAAACCTATGCATTTATCTGTAATGTGATATGTATATCCACGAGCATCCTTTCTTGAGATCCAAGCATCGTGGCCACGAATTAGTGTTGAGGAATGCCTTGTCAAATCATACGATACGTTTTTCTTTTTATTTGTTATCTTATAGACTTACTTTATTTTACACTGTACTGCCACAACGCGCACCACTTGAGACTTGAGGTGGGGCGCGATCGGTATTTGTTTCGCTTTACATCAAACCTTAATTATTTTCAGATAGATAGATATGATATACGGAAACGCGAGCCCTCAGTCTACAACATATATTTGGAGTGACTGAGGGTAAGCGATTTTACTTGCACTTATGTATCCATACCCTGTAGACTTATACCATAACTCTACAGGTAATACCATAACTCTACAGGTAATAAATCAGTCTACAACATATATTTGGAGTGACTGAGGACTTATACCATAACTCTAC
>JABCKS010025456.1:0-15049 GCA_018851325.1 Termitomyces sp. DKA19 | reverse complement strand
ACTCAGACAATTGCATCATCAGAAAAATACTACAAATTCAAGCTATAATATATATCAAGTTTGTTGATGTGCTTCTATACTGCCTAGCTACCATATAGAAAACCAAAAGAAAACCTATAAGTATGTGCAACCAGATAGGGTAGCTGACAGTAGGAAGGGTGTGTATATGAGGGCAAGCAGCCAAGTCTGATTCTATTACCATCAAAGGATTTGAATTCATCAGCATTTGTCAACACTGACAAATTTAAGTCAGCATAATCCAAAAGGTCATCACATATATTAAGCACAAGTTACTTTCCCAGGGGTTGTCTCATATATTATAGATTTCTGCTTGTAAAATTGTATCTTGCAGATAAATATCAGTAACTTAAAAAAATAATGTTGGATAGACCTCTGACTAAGGCCAACCTCTTTGTCTGGTAACCAAGAGACAATGGGTGAAGAGAATGTAAATATAGTACAAGATTGATAGAACACCCTCCATCAATTACATAAAACTAAAGGTAAGTGAGTAGATTACATTTACTACACAACTCAAATACTACATACTATAGTTGTAGACTTAACTGATATTGTGTTACTATAGGTATACACATAATGAAGTTGATTGCTCAAGACTGAGGACTCAACTAATATTGTACTAGTATAGATTCAACTTTTTGATAGCTATAGGTTTCAACTATCTTGAACACTAGAAGCAGAATTTATATTATAATTTGGTGTAGGGACTACTCAAAGACTGTGGCTTGTCTAACCAATTATCTGATTAACTTTCAATTTAATTTACATGCATGTACTATGTACTCTTTTAGATAATAATAATGATCTACTTTATTTCTTTAGAGACCTATTTTTACATAAATGTTGTGTTCTAAGTCCTATAGTATGTAATGAGGAGTAGTAATTATAGGCACTCCAACTAGTTCTCTAGCCAGATCCCTTTTCAGCTGATGCCAGTTATACCTCATAGCCACTTTACTACAATTTGACTTTATTGGAGTTTATACTACTTCCTACCTCTAAATCCTAGTACCATCTGCCACTAATGTGCCATCTCAATTTCTAAACCCAGCTATACTCAGCAGGGCTTACCAAGTGTATATAGGTTAATTCCAGTATGCTGCAGCTCCTTGGCTCCCAGGCTCTCAATTCTATCACACCCAGTAAGGGTATCATAACAAACCCCCCCCATGTCTAGACAATACTTTTGAAAGATCAATCCTAAGATTCAGAACCTATGACAGTATAGTCAGTATATACCCTAGTGACAGTCATACTGGACTAATTGGCTAGGCACCTAATCAAATCAGGCAGCAGTAGTAAAGAATTACCACCTTTATTCTCACTTTGAAACAATAATACTATACTACTATGTATACAAGCAAAAGTATAAACCTACTGCTATAAAACCAGAATCACTGAGATAAAAGTGGTGGATAATTCAAGTAACCTAACTGCACATTAGTAAGAGGGATTACATACTCCTGGACTAGACATATTCTAGACAAAGATAATAACAAATATAATGAGTGAACATAAACAATGAAATTAAAACTTTCAATTGATATAACTTTAGAACCTATATTTTCAATCTACTATTTATCTACAAACTATGTATTTACTATACATAGACTTTAAATAGGTGCCTGACATGTTTCTTAATGTAGTGAGCAATTTTTACATCAGAACAGAAGCTTTACATAGAGAAGAAAAACTCTATAACTCTAGGAATACTTGAAGCAATGTCATAGTAGCATAGTATCTGTCAAACAAGTTTTTCTCCTCTAAAAAGCCCTGACTACAAAATGTTCTCTTTCTAAACCTCTTATCAAAATAATTGACAACAGTTTTTAAAAAAATTGACTATATCTTTAATGCTAGAATGTCAGAGAAGACTTACTAAAATTCATCACTGTTTTATCTATACTCTTCAAAAAATCCTTTGTATATATTTGGTTGATTATCTCATATAATTTGAGCTAAGTAGATGATATTGAAAGATATAAAACTTATAACATTGCTATTTTAGTTCTTGTAGCTTACTGTGCATAACTTATAAGTTAAAACTAATATGTAAGTTGTAACTATGAGTTATGCAAGTAAGGCAATGCATTACATCATGTAATGTACTTGGTTAAATAGATAGCACTAGATAGTGCTGCTAAATATAAGTAAATTATTAAATAATAAGTAATTAATCAATAAAGGGAATAGCTCCATTGCATACCTCTTTTTTAAGACTATTGATAGTCTTATATACTATAAATATAGTACAATGAGTGAGATTAATCATCTTAGCTATAGATTGGTACTAGAACAATGCTCTACATATCTTTATATTATAAGTATAGCTAGTAAAATAAATCTTACAAATTTAGTATAACTATATTAGCTTATATATTAACAAGCCTCAGCCATTGCTAAGCACTAATACTAACATTTTGTTTTCATCATTTCTAATATATATGACTTGCCAATCTTATAACCTATTATATATAGAATTTAAACCCTAAGCTTGGATAGACTTTACTAAAACTAATAGCTTTAGTGATATTTCCTAGTAACTTTGTAACTTAGCAACTTAGTAATCTAACAACTTCCAATACTTAGTATGATGTAACCTCTTACAGGATTGACTATATAACCTAATTTATTCTTTCTTTATTTGTTATTGTCCATACTTTTTACTTAGTTATATTACTGGACTGACTTTATTTAGTAAACTATAGCTTATATAGTTACTAACATCTTCACAAAACTCTTCTTATATGATAAGCATTAGAAATTTGTAAAGATAATAGGACTCCACTTTTACATAAATAGAAATATTAAAGAGTGAATGTATTCATATTATTTACTATATGTTTGTCATATGTATTTATTTTTACACACTTGAAATTTGTTTCTTTTATTTATTATACTTTATTTCATTTATATTAATATGTATAAGACTGAAGTATATTAGTTACTCTATCTTAATTCTATTCTATTTACTTTATATTTACCTAGTAAAATATAGCTTAATTCTAGTTAACAAAACTTTATCACATCTTTTTATACTTTGATATGCTCCTATGCCACCTAGCTGCTATATAGAAAACAAAAAAAAAGCCTATGAATGCACTGACAACTAGATAGAATAGTTAGTAGTAGAAAAAGTATGTAAGGGTAAGTCAGTAAATGTCCCAAAGAACTAGAGCTTAGAGGTAGTGATGAAAAGGGAAGTACAAGTGAAGAGAGTTGCTAATACTAGACTAAGTTGTTAGACACTAACAAAAATTTGCTAAGCTGCTAAATGAAAAAATGAAAATGGAATAAAGATAAAAGGATTGCTGAAGGAGTAAGAGAGAGAAGTTGTTAAGTTATAAAGAAGGACTAAATGATAGAAAATGAAAGGGGTTGGTCAAGTAAGCAAATGTTACTAAGGTATAAAAAAAGGAGAAGAAGGGGCAGAGACAATAATTTATTAATACCAAGTTACTAAGAAAAGTTGCTAAGATCTGTAAAGAGCCTAGCAATAAAGAGGTAATGGAGAGAGGACAGAAGTGGGCAAAGCTATTAAGAAACTGGGAATAAATATAAAAACTAGTCATATAATGTTGTTACTTAGCCTCTCACATACTAGACTGTAAGTCAGAACCTATCTATTGATTCTAGCTATGGTTGTATGAAAAAGACTACTTGAGGTTATGTAAGTAATCTCATAACTTATATACAAATTAAATAACTAATAATTAGTAATAAGTATATAATATCAATAATTGTATATTATGTGTTGTAACATGTATGAGCTGTTACATACCCCCCTTATAAAACTATTACAAGTCTTATTAAATGATTAATTAATAAAGATTAAATGAGACCATAGTGAGTCTCATAAATAAGTAAAATAATTCAAAGAATATAGGATGGAAAATAGTATTCTACCTGTTTTACCAACTTTTTCTTTAGTGGCTGAGGTGTTTCAATAGCAACTTAAAGAAAGTTGCTATTAGAGACTCTACAATAGTGCAACTTGAAGGGACCTATGAAGGTCCCTTCCTGCCTGTCTAGGAATACTGTAGAGGCCCTATTATATAGCCTCTATGTTCATTGGTTTCTGTACAGCTTCCTTGATAGCTATTACTTCATTTTACCTCATAGCTTCAGTGTTGACTAAAGTAATGGACTGCAAGGCAATAGTATGATCTGTCACCTTGGCTAGGTACTCAGAGACTGCAGTATTAGCCACAATTTTGCTAGGCCTTGTCTCTGGAGGTGGGTCTGAAGTGGTGACAGTGTTTTCAATGCTATCAGCCATGTTAGTAGTGAGTGGGGGCATGGAAGTTGTCCCTATTTACACAGTACCAGAGTCTGGTACAGGAGTAGGAGAGGAGACTCCAAGTTCAGTCTTCTCAGATAGATCTAGTTGTATAAGGGACTTATTAGGTCTCTCTAGTGGAATCGTAGTTATCACCATAGATAGTAGTGCTAGAAGGATACAGACAGCTGCTGCTAGGCAATTAGCCAGGTATCTGAACCTGGCATTTTCACTATACTAAAGCCACTCTTAATCTGAAAGTAGCTAGAGGTTCTTAGCCTCCAAAAGTTGAATAAGAATACAACAGCATTCTCGATCATCAAGGATGGGCTTATATCACCCATCATACCCAGATAAGGTCCCTGGAGGTCCATAGAGCTCCAGGTACTGATGTCTATTATCATTGATGCTTACAAAGAGGTTGGTACAAAGACCACTCCCAGACTAGTGATAGTCCAGGTAACATATACCATAGGTATACACATAGTCCATCTATATATGTAGAATTCTATTAGCAAGAAGGTGATGAAGCACCTCCATATTGCCAAGGTTAGCAACTTGCCTAGGCTCAACATAGAGCCTGTACATTGGGAAACTATAGTTATTGATAGCCTAAAAGAGTATTGTACTTTCCCTATTGTATGCTTTCACAGCCTCAGCATAGAGGCATGGGTGAGCAGCAATGAGAGCAAAGGCTCTCATATAGGCAGCATAAGTATAGGCACTAGTGGGTGCCAATGCATATATTAGAATGTAGCCAAAGACAGTACCTTGGCTAACTTATCCAGCAATATCTATAGCAATCCCAGACACAAAGTTCTGGGATCCAGAATGACAGTAGTGCAATAGATATTGCACCCACCTATCTATCTTAAAGTGGTACTCAATAGAGACTGGAGGCAGTCCCACACTATGAGTTAAATTATTGAGTTGGATTAACATAGCCAATACTCATGAAGGTAGAGGCACTAGTAGCTAGTGCCTATCATTGCATGGTAAGTGGTGCATGACATCAGCTGTGTCCACTTCAAGGACTTGGCATATAGACTAGTCCTGCCATATATTGTGTGTAAAGTAGGAGATCCTATAGAACTCTTGAAGCAGAAGTGCTGCATAAATGTGCTCTTACATAGTCATTAAGGTACCATTCTCCTTAGTAACTTATATAAGCAGACATACCTACTCAGAGTTTATGGGCATCCCTCATGGGACCCATTGATATAATTTATAGTATAACTGGGTGGTGTACACCATCTCAGCCAACTTATGAGTGCAGGCAATCTTTGCTTCTTCATCTATGTAAACTACATTGATCATTGGCAACCAATAGAAGTTAGAGTACAAAATACCCCTAAAGTCATTCTGGCATTCTCAATGCCTATTGACAAAAGTAGTTTTCTAGCCATCTGAAAGATAGCCAGACACTGTATTATTGAGCCTTTCAAAGTCCTGTTTGGACTTCTTGGCATCTGCTACTAAGCATTGCTTGACTTTAGCATTGTACAATTGTTTTAAACAACATGTTCATATGTTGTCATCAGGCTCAATCTCTTAATATTCTCTTGATAGGTCTATCTCATTGGACCCAGAATCATTCTCCTTATTACCTTGGGGCTGAATGACAAAGAATTTCTCTTTGTGGTGCACAATAGGTGATGGCCACTCAGGGTACTTGCAAGGGAATATGTAAATATGAGGTTTATCAACTTCAATATAGCCGGGATGGGCTTGATTAGATACATTCCAAGGAAAATGTACCTTATGGTGGGCAACAGGCTTATTGCCCTTTAATGAGCCCTCCTTTGACAATTTACTGGATGGTGCCACAGCACCACCCTTGGAAGGAGGCATAGGCTTTGATAAGTGTATGGGTACAATGGGTACTGAGTTTGTGGACCCAGTCACAATTACCTTGGAAGGAGGAGGGTTGACCTCCTTTCTCTTTGACTATGAGGGGGTGGTTTCTCTCATTTCTATATCTTTCCCCAATAGACCAAGGTCCTCATAGGGCAACACTGGTGCTCTATCCTCAGAGGTAGATTAAAGGTCCTGTCTATAGGCCTTCTGTAGTGAATTCCTGACTGGAGAAGCTACTCTCTTCCCCAGTCCCATTATAGAGTAGTAGAGGTCCACTTAGGCTTTGTCCCTCTAACATTGAACAATGTCAAGTTTATTTAGAACTTGATTAAGTGCAATTTGCACTACTGGATTCTTGAGGATGTCCATTCTGATGTCCTCTGGTACTCCAGTATTGTGGAGGTGTTGTAGTAGATGAGCAAGTTGCTCATCCACCTCCACATTAGGCAAAGGCTCATAAGCCTTTACTTTTCCCTTCTTCTTTGACCCAAGAGCATTACTTATATATCCTGAGTACTCAAAGCCACAGAATGGTACTAAAGACTTACTTGCCATTAGTGCTGCTAAGGTGGTGTTGTCTATGTACATCTCATGGAGTGATACAGGGGCAAATTGATTATGGCTTGTCCTAGGATTTGCTAATGTAGCAGGTACTTAAAGACTTGCTAAAAAAGCCTGAGTTACCACAGGGACTTGTGGTAACACATATTGGCTGAACTCATGTAACTATATGGTTGTATAGGTGCTGGCTGTTTGCCAAAAAATATGTCTTAATATGATAGTAGTTGTACCTATTGGAAGGAGCCCTCCACGAATCATAGAGAGGATGATGTGTGTTCCCTACATGAGCCCTGGTGGCCCGCAGCTCCTCCTTGAGCTGCTCTTCATCTTTGTTGAACTACAGAGTGGCTCAATACTCCATATGTTAGTGGGGCTACATTGTGGCTCTGCCCTCCTCTTCTCTCCCTTCATAAGCTACTGGCATAACTCAAATTTTTGTGGAGAGGCAGACTAAAGCCCCCTCCCCAATTGCTTGGGTTATTCTTTTTTAATAGAGTCTAAAAGGTGTCTACTGCATAGATAATAGTACTCTGTTGTTTTGAGATAAAAAAGAACTTTACACAGACAACCCTTTTAGCAGCCCCACATGGCTGACTAATATGGCATCTACTGTTAGCATACCAGTATTATTTATGAACCAGCTAATATATCAACATGCTATAGATTAGAAGTCTATGACTTACTTATGCAATATGCTTTGTCACACTAATTGCCCAGGGCATTTTACTCTCTAGACCTCCAAATACCTGTCAAGGGCCTCTAGGTCCTTGCATATCTCCAACAACTCCCAAGTTGTATCCCCAAGGCTCCATCAAACCTTGAATTCCAACCTAGACCAGGTCCACTAATGATTTATAAGGTTATTGACAAACCATTCCTAGTCATTAGGAGTGCTGAAGTCATATGGCTGCAGTGTCATTTGATTTGGAAATCTCGCATTGTTAGTAGCCTTATAGAGCTGCAACAGCAAAATATGAAATTTAGGATGGAGTCTTCACATATGCAAGGCTCCTGGAAGTTCTAAGGTATAATTGGAGGTCTCATCAAAGACCTCCAGAACCCAATAGAGCTCTACCCATTTGGGACAGAGCTTACAAGCTCATCTTTTGGGTAGGGTCAAATTCTTTATCAAAAGGTACACCAATATATCTTTTACAATATCAGGTCTATTCTGGTGCTACTGGTTAGCAGTACACATCTAAAAGATACATGTCTCTATAATTGCATTATGCACTGTAGCCAGATTCTGCAGTACTTGCAATGCAAAATTATGTATTCTCTTAGGAATAGTAGAGTCAAACCTGATCTCTTTTATTATAGAAGGCAGGTAGCCACCATTCAACTTGAATGGTGCATACTTTATCAACTCTAACATGCTTGCATTGATTGCAAACTCAGTAAGGTTAATACATTCAACCCAATCACATTGATTGGGTTGTACAACTGTCCTTAGTATTTATCCAACACTACGGTTGGCTCATTCCATCTGTTCATCCATTTATGGATGAAAAGATGTTGACATTAGGAGCTTAGCTCCTAAAATCTTATGTAGTTCATGCCACTATTTCAATATGAACTTGGAATCACAGTCACTGACAATAGAGCTAAGAAGACTATGTAGTCTCACTATCTCTTGCAGATAAATTCAGAACAGCTAAGATGCTATCATGGTAGTATGTACTGGTACCAGATATACCATACTGGTCATATGACATATGATTACCTATAAGTAATTAAAGCCCTTAAATTCTGGGAATGGACCAATAAAGTCTATTTCAATCAAATCTCAAGGCTTAGTTGGTATAGGCAGAGAATAGAGTTTCCCTGCAGAGTACTGATTGCTCCCTTTTGCTCACTAGTATGACTCACACATCATGCAAAATGTAAGTGTATTGGCCACCATAGTTGGCCACCAATACCAACAGCAGATATATTCTGTTGTTTGTTGAGCCCCAAAGTAGCCCAACATACTATAGGCCTGGTCAAGAATCTGGGTTATCAATTTGTGGTCTCAGAGTATATATAATACCTTGGTACTGACCAGATTCTTTATCTAGATCAAATTGCTTGACACCCAAAAGGCCTTGTAGTCCTTTGAGTATTCTAATATCTTTATAAAAAGGGTATCTTTCTGGTACCTTTTACTGACCCTGCAATATAAGGACACATCAGTATAGTTACAGGGCATATGAGCTGTAGAGGAGGCTTGTAAAGTCTCATCCAGCAGAACATCAGCTGCCTGATCTTGAATGAAAGGGCTAATATTATCCTCCCTTCCTATATCCAGTAATTGAGCTTCTTCTCATCTTGAGGCTCATGCCAATCCTGCAGGAGTACTGGGGTGGATCATATTAAGATCCACACATACTCATAACTGATCCAAATGCTACTGAATTTCAAACATCTATTGAGGGAGCAAGTCATCTCCCTTGGGGTCTATTCTTGCATCAGTGCAGACAAACTCATATATATGATATATGTCTTTAGACATATTACTCTCATAGTAATGAGACAAACAGTCTGCAACTTTATTCAACTCTTTTTTGACATATGTAATGTTAAAGTTAAACTTGGACAAGTAATCCATCCAGCACCATTGGCATGCTAATAAATTCTGTTGAGTTTTGAAAAACTTAAGCACCTTGTGATCCATAATCACATGGATTTTATATCCTAGGAGCTTATTCTCTCATTTAAGAAGAGCTTCTAGAATTGCTAAAGTTTCAAGTTTATATACAGTATAATTTTGCTGTGCATTAGTGAACTTTTTTGACATAAATCTGACAGGCCTACAGGTCTGCCAAGTCAGTCCTTGACTATACATAGCTCTAATGCCTGTCTTTGAGGCATTGTACACCAGCTAAATAGGATTCTATTTACAAAGATTAATAGGCTAAATGATTGGCATTTTACTGCAGATACACTTAATCATATCAAAACACCTCTGGTGCAAGGATTGCCAATAAAAGGGTGACCCATTCTGTATCATTACTATGAGAGGCCCTGTATATGTAGATATATCAGGCAAGAAGTTGCTGATATAGTTTACCAACCCCACAAAGCATTGGATATTGTTGTAGGTTCTAGAAATGTGCTATTCCTGGATTCTAGTCAGTTTAGATTCATCAGGATAAATACCTTGATCATCTATAATGTGCTCTAAGCACTCTACATGCTCAACCTAGAGTTTGTACTTTTTCCACTTGAGGTAGAGCTGATTTTGATGTAGTTATTCAAATACTATACCAAGATGGTACTCATGATCCTCAATGGAGTCAGAGTAGACAAATATGTCATTTAGATAAACATGCATCCATTTCCCTATAATGTCCTAAAAGATGGATGTTATTAGATGCTGGAATGTAACTGGAGTATTACAGTCTCCAATCTGCATAATATGACTATAATACATTCTTGTAATAGTCATAAATGCAGTTTTGGGTATGTCTGACAGACATATCCATACCTGCTTATATGCATCAGTAAGGTCAATTTTTAACCTCACTCTTATACAAGCTACATCTTTGCATATGACCTCCTGATCAGGTAAGGGCATCACATCCTTAACTATATTGTCATTATGCTGGTGAGTATCTAAAGCCATTTGCAATATTCCATCTTTCTTTGGAATATAGAGAAGGGGTGCAGCCTGATTGACTGTACATAGCTTCCACCATTTTGCTTACACATAGCAATCAATTTTTGCTCTAAGCTGATCTTAGAGGGATTGCAAACACCATGGCATAAAATACAAGTATCTTTTTGACTCATTGATGAGGTTAATTTCATGATTAACCTCTCTCTATGGAGAAAGCTCCTCCTTAGTACCATTTATGATATTGTGGTACTGTTTGTACTACTGCTGCTTTAGATGTAGGATATCATCTTACGTCAACCTAGGCTCTGCAGTCTGGTCCTTCTCTCTACAATTCCAAGGAATCCGTTGATTCTTGGTTCCCTTACAAATGGTGTTACTATATTTGTATTTCTCTCATAGGGCCACCAAATGAATTTCACACTCATCTAGTATATTAAGTCAATCCTTAGACTCCTTCTGATATAGGAGCCCAATAAAACTCTTATAGTTCCAAAATCTTCTTTGGGATAACATGCCAAAATACCTCTCTAACAGTTTTCACCCTTTTGAGAACTTTCCACATACTTAGGTCTATTATGACCTAATTCCACTCCTGTGGCATCCATGGGTCAAGGTCCTATTCCCTCACATATTTAGGCACCAACATGTTCCAAATCTTTCTACTGGTCTTAATCTTAACTAGTCAAGGTTGGGCACTGGCCAATATTGGTTGCTTTAAAGCTCTCTGAACTTCTCCAGCTCTGCCCCTCCTTTCCCTTTTCATGAGGAGTATTACTTCCCTCACTTACTTCTAGGGGTACACCAGTCTGTAGTAGTACAATACTTCCAACCTGTGCCTCTATTGACTCTGCACATTTCCCACTGAGGGAAGGCCCACTGCCAGCTATGCATCATAGACTTTTGTTATCATGACACTTTTCCATAGTCTGGAAATGCTGTAGATGTCCATTGGCCTCATCCAATCCCAGCCTTTGCACTGGTGTTATTACTCCATCAATAATCACTTGATCATTGTTAAAGTCCAATTGGACTTTATATTTCCTCATAAAAGGAGTGCTAATTATTATATCATACTAGTCAAAGTTTGCAATGTCCATATAGATATTGCTGTACTCTATCGGTACTTTTATAGTTACTCTTGTACTATAATTTACTATGAAATGACTTCCAATTGTTCCTAGCTGTAGGGTAATTGGAGTAGCTAATGTGGCCACTTGAACTCCAGTGACATGTGTAAAAGATGGAGTGAGCTCTGATATAGTGCTTTTTGAATCCCAAAGCATTCATACTTGGTGACTGTTAACCTCTATCCAGGTTACCAGACACTCCTTATTCGCAACCAAAACTACTAGTTGCTCTATAGCAGACTTATTTGCCAATAATTTCACCTTGCACATTCACACTCAGTTAGGACAATCTTTCTGTGGATCATCCCCAGGTCCATAATCAGTGAGAGTATGAATTCCCTCACTATCACTGTTACAAGTATAGTACTTATTATTATATGTCTCTAATTTGACATATTTATCCTAAAGTGGAAACCTTAATTCAGATGCATCAGCCTTATCACCAGATCCTTGATCCTAAGCACTATTTGAATCTGCTTCCTTAGGTATCTCAGATGGTGCCACTATGTATGCCATATGTACATACTCTTGTAGAGCTGCTTTATATGGCTCCTAACAGTCTCAAGCAAAGTGGCCCTTCTTGCCACAGTTGTAGCAAGTGGTTAGACTTGTTGTATCCTGAGGGAGTTGACCAACAGCATTAGTTACCCCCTTTGACCCTGGCTCACCCACCACCTGTTGAGGTTTTGACAGTACTCCTTGCCCTAGGGCACTATGCCCTGGACCTTAGAGTGATAACTGAGTCACCCTAAGTCTTAATGGTGCATAAGGTCCTTAAGGAACCTCTAGTCTTGGTAGCTGATCCTCACTTTGCTTGTGGGGTACAGTAACAGTATGTCCTGTTAGGTTCTTACTAAACTCCAAATAGTGTGTAGCAGTCTTCCAACTGCTCTTATAGGCTCTAGCCTTGGAAACAAATTCCTCTATGGTATTCACTTCTGTAGCTAGTCCTCCATCATGTATGAGAGTAACTAGAATATCAGAGGGAATACCCTCCAAGAATTACTCTCAAATTGTGAATTCATCAGAAAAGATAGCCATATTCTGAGCTTGATCCAGCAGGGTATCATAGAAACCCTCCACACCTTCTTTAACTATATACCTAACTTTGCAGAATGTATCATGAGTATCCTGTATTGTAAATAGTTGGACAAAACAATCATACAGACCAAGGACCACATTCTTAAACATCCAGTGTGCCTACACCCAATTTACATATATTATGTGGCACAGATACCATTTGAGTGCTGACACACTCAAATAGTCCATAAGAGCAAGAACTTTTCCATGTTCTCATTTCTCTCCATCTAGCTGAGCTATTGTGTAATTTACATACACACTCATAAGCCAATCTTTAAGTTCACTGAACTTGGAAAATTTCATATAAGGAGTAACAACCTTCAGAGATTCAGATTGTTTACCTTTTACTCCTTCTGACATCACTACTTGAATAGCTAGAAGCTGTCCAATAGTTGCTTGTAAACAATCATGCATTGTTTGCCTATGAAACTCATACACTTCTTCCACTCCAGGAGTAGGAAATCATCTACAATACTGAGGAGGCATCTCAAATCTCCTTGGCTGTTGCAACTCTATACCCTTTTGAGGGTATGACTGTCTAGTGTGGCCAACATTGGCCATTTTTGAATCCACCACCATGCTTCCCAAGCATATGGGTAGATTCACTGCAGTTAGTACAGGTTGGAGAGATCCCCATTGAGCCTCAGAAGCTTTGGAGTATATCTCACCTTTCTCCCACTTCACAGTTAGAGGAAATTCTG
This sequence comes from Termitomyces sp. DKA19, assembly GCA_018851325.1. Lineage (NCBI taxonomy): Eukaryota > Fungi > Basidiomycota > Agaricomycetes > Agaricales > Lyophyllaceae > Termitomyces > Termitomyces sp. DKA19. The sequence goes on along the minus strand of JABCKS010025456.1, from coordinate 1,825 downwards.
ATTGAACTCTACTCTCCTTTCAAGTGTCAATGGGAATGTTTCCCTAGAATCTAACACTCTGATCTTCTACAAAAGACTGACTATAGTCATTCTATTTAAGAGCAGTTATATTATTATAAAGAAGTATATAAGCATGATAAGTGATAGGATTGTTGTTCATAGTAGTTATTAGTAAAACTTGGGAAAGGAGAATTTGATTGTTAGTAGAGGAAGTGGATCTTGAATGAAGTTCTAGGAAGAAGATAGAAAAGTTGGTTATAGATAGTAGTGATAAAGAAACACTAAGAAAACTTTTTACAAAAGCTCCTGAAAAGTTACTATTAAGGAGTTTACTAATGTCAAGAAGATTCTCTAGTGGCTTCTAATTCATTAGCAAAAGATTTAGAAGATATAGTCTAAGAGGGGCTAAATAAGGTTGATAGCAAATAGTTAGATAAGTTGGTAGTTAATTGCAAGCAACATTTTGCTTGAGCTCTAGTTTCTAGCAAAATGATTATTTGAAATCCTTTATGGTAGGCTCTAAAATGATATGCTCCTATACTGTCTAGCTGCTATATAGAAAACCAAAAAGAAAGCCTATAAATGCACTAGCAACTAGATAGGGTAGTTGACAGTAGAAAAAGTATATAAGAACAAATTAGTAAATATCTCAGAGAACTAGAGCTTGGAGGTAGTGATAAAAAGGAAAGTGCAAGTAAAAGGAGTTGCTAATGCTAACTTAAGTTGCTAAATGCTAATAAAAGATTATTAAGTTACTAAATGAAAAAATGAAAATGGAATAAAAATAAAAGGATTGCTAAAAAGATAGGAGAGAAGAGTCACTAAGGTATAAAGGAGGACTAAGTAATAGAAAGTAAAAAAGGTTGGTAAAGTAAGTAAGTATCATTAAGGTATAAAGAAAGGGGAAGAAGGGGCAGAAACAATGATTTGTTAATACCAAGTTACTAAAAAAAAGTTGCTAAGGTTTGTGGAGAGCTTAGCAATGAAGAAGTAATGGGGAAGGGATAAGAAAGCAAAGCCATTAAGAAACTGGAAATAGATACAAAAACTAGTCATTAGCTATAGTTGCTAATGTTGCTAAGACACTAATAACATTAGAAGACATCCATACTTGATATTACACTAAAGTAAAAATAAGTCTACTAAGGCTTGCCACTAAGCTGTTAATAGTAATAAAGAAGACTAGAAATGAAATCTGAAGCTGAGGGAGGTACTGAAAGCAAAGTACTCAGAAGCTTTAGTAGGCAGTAGTAGGCTATAACTTTTTTATTTATATTCAGCTAGGTATGTACAAAGAGTATTTATACTATGGTAAGTAATGTAAGTAAGAAAGGAAAGATGGTCACTAAAAATAATGGCATTTGTCAAGATGTCTAAAATTTTATACTGATATCTGAATAGTAACCCATTCTTATACTATATTCCCAAGTCATATGCTGTCCAGGTAAAATAAGCAGAGATGTCATTGATAGTACTCAGTGACAGATGGGTCTTATCAACTCATATCAATCTAAAAAACACTTATTTTACCAAGGTTTACTATTTATCATTTCTTAGTTTTTTCCTATGTTTTTTGCTTTACTATGCACTGTTTCTTACTTAATCACTATATAAAAAGTATTTCAAAATATTGACTCTTTCTTTGAATACATCATATATCAGTATTACAAACATCTGCTGCATATATATAGCTATTATCAAAGAAGTGATCTTGATTTTTTCTTTGCTTTTGTTAGAGCTTATACTTCATGCCACTTTTTTTTTTACTCTTATCATTATTTTATTCTTAAGGCTTATTTTTTAGCCTTGGTGACCTAGTTAAAAT